>JAOSBN010118443.1:0-99528 GCA_027563595.1 Erythroxylum suave | reverse complement strand
CTATCTCCCTCATGCAAAATCCTATATATATTGGCTTCCCTATTTGGTACTGTCAATGCCCTACTACCTTTAGTATTTTCACTTTTACGTCATTTTTTGATGTATACATACAAGTATAACATCATCAACATTCTCATCAAATCCAATTGCTGATTCAAAAGCTCAAACAAAGCCAAGCACTTAAACATATCATCATGATCCATTCACTCCAATTTTGTAACAAAAACTGTTTGCATAGAGAAAACAATATGATGATCATAAACTGCATTTGTATATATGTATAGAATAGTAACATTTGTAAATATGTAGAGAATAGTAAGAATTACATCCTTAAAATGGATGACCTCTTTAGGCATTAAGTCAATTAACTCCAGCTTTTTACTTAGTATGAGCAATGTCTTAAGACCTTTCAATGTTGTCGTCATACCGCCCATATGTTAGTTACATATCTGTTGGCATGTAGGTTGAGTGATACTATTACTTAGATTGGATTTATCACACTAAATATTGATCATAGTGTTAAAATATATGCTATTCTCCCTTAGGTACAAAGTAAGGTTTGGTTGATGCATTGGAGTCTCGTCATCTTTTTTAACGATGATAATGGAAGAACTCAAATTATTGACGTCTTTAATCAGGAAAAGTATGACTATTGTTCTATTCTTGCGTATATCTTGCTGAAAACTCGGTTTGCTACTCCATTGATTTTTTAAAAATCACTTCACAACTGTACAAACAAATAAGCTTTAATATTTTCTTTCTGTTATTTAAAATTTTCTATCTTCTACTTTCTTGGATATTCACTATCTTCTATCTAATAGCATTGTTAAACATTGCTACAATGAATGCTAAAGCTTTTCTTGGAAAGGTTATTGTGGCAAAATGTGAAAGAAGAAATGCCGTCATGTGACTACTATGTTTTTTTCTTAAGATATATAGGTGATTTTCCCTCTCTAATGATTAGCTAATATTTTTGCACCTAAAACATTGATGGGTATGTAACTCAATGTGTCAATAAGTTTTGGCAGTAGCTATAGTGTTGAATCTTATATATATTGGCGTCCCTATTTTCAGACCTAGAATAGCATATATTGACTTGACAAATTCTGCAGCACTTAAGATAGTTGGTGCTTTATCTGTTATATTTGGAAATGTATATTGGTAGAGGAAAATTTGGCATCAAAGATTATAAACTTGCAGAACCATTTAATATATAGCTATAGTGTTTAGTTTGTCAATCTAAATGTGTTCATAATTTTCTATTCCCCTAGTTCTTTTGGTTATAACTTGTTGTGACAAGTTAATTTTATATGCAAGCAAGTAGTTTGTTAGTCTCATTCAATATAGCCCAAATTCAGCCGTTAGTACAATCAATATATCATCAAGATTCAACCATATTATCATTAAAGTTGAAGACAAATGTATCAAAGGGTATACAACTTAATTGCTTAGTTTATGAACAAAGTCAAAAGGTAAATCTATTGTTCAAACCCACTGCAGTAACCATCATTGTAGGAAGACAGATGTGTAAAAATTCTTTCATTTTTTTCGGGACTACTTGTAATCTACATGTATAATGCTTAGCTTTGTGAACTATGCAGTAAATTCCATATCATGACAGATGATGAAAGGAAAGATCCTAATGTAAGAATGAAGTTTTATATTGGCATGACAATAGATTCAATATATACCACCAGATTTGAGTTGTTGGAACCAGATTATCATGTGATCAAGAAGTAATGGATTGAATTAATGTACATTAGTTGAAAGAAAAGGTAGACAAACTAGATTATCATGTGCTAGGTTATGTTTTATTCACATACATAATAAAGAATAATGGTTTTGAGAGTAATTTGTAGAATAACTGAAGTATATAGAAAGATATACATTTAGTGAAATTTATGGAAACATGATCAGAGTCAAGTGTTTATTTTCATTAAATTCATTGTAATCAAGAAATATTTGCTTCAGTAGAGACAGAGAACTTACAGAAGTGAAACTAAATAAGTTCTCCATATGGAAGTCCAAATTAGATGCCAGGAGAGAAGGAAATTAATAGACAACAACATATAACAAAAATATGTCATATGGTAAGAATCAGTTTTCAAATCAATCTTATCCAGTATATCGACTGCATTCACTCAATATCTTTAAATGAAAAATGTGGATGACGAAAGTAAAACCTATATAAGATCCAAAATATGCATGATGATGATATGATTAAGATAATTAAAATTTACTGGACATTGATTGCAAAAGGTCACATTGATCTACATGATAAGTTCATAACTAGTGGCTCATCATAAATTGTAAAACAACCATCTATCAGAAGAAAATGTTTCAGCAGTGTAAAATAACTATAAACAATAAATTCCTACATTCTTTACTTTAGATAGTATTACAGGATATAGGACATTAATAAGTCCTCCAAAACAAGTCTACTTAAACAACTGTTCAAATTACTCAGTCGACGTTTTAGCAGCTTTTTTCCTATTAAGGGCAGTACAAGAGAAGCTGATGCCTAATAGTTAGCCCTTATTTTCCCAAACATCCTTTCTATGTCTGGAATCTTGCTAAGATATTGCGTAATAACAAGCATAACTTCTGCATGTGATCTTAGTTGCTCGACCACATTAAGCCTATCATTAATACCTTCGACAGATTTTAGTGTGTGGCAGATCCACCTTCTCAAAAGTCTCTTTCCAGATGATGTCCTACAGCTAATTCACATATTCTTATCACAATTTTACTATTTATGTATTAATTAATAAAGTGTATAAAAAACATAAGTGATTGAGCACATATTCACTTATGTTGATATATAATTTCTATGCTTATGTCTTCTTTGTAAGTATCAAAAGGTATAACATCCTATTTTTCTTGACTGACATCACCTACTTTATGAATCAATTGCATCACTAACCAATCTCCAATTCACCTTACCCATTTGGTTTCACATGGACAGAGAAGCTAACAATATGATCAACGATTTTAATATCATGCAATAAGACAATGATCACTCACACATTCTAATAATTAAACTTCTTTAAAATTCCAAATGCTTCCCAATAGTCATTCACATATTTATACAGAAAAAACAAAGAATTTTCTTAGATCAAGGTAAGATAAAGAAGGACTTACCACTTCATGCAGAAGTCGACAGATGTTGAAGTTTCCAAATGCGAGAAGATTGATGTAGAACTAATGCAAGTACCACACCCTGTAAGTGTGAAAATGTCAGAAGATTGATTTATTAACCCCATGCAGATTAATTCAATTTGCTATAACTATGTACAGATGAGATTAACATAAGCAACATCTTGTAGTCCTACAAATATATCACAAATCAACATGTGTACAAACAATGCTTGTGTTTCTATTTATAGTTGTGTTTGTAGCACTACCTAGTCTGTGGCTAAGAGATTTGTCCTCCATATCTTTCATCTCATAAGGAGGGATTCTCATGTCACTTGTCATTTTCATTTATGTTACATCCACTGCCATCTTTGGAGGTGTCAAAACTAATCACAGTATTCTAGTGGTTAACTTCCATAAGATTCCTGCCATATCAGGGGTTTACCTCTTCAGTTATACTGGTTATATTGTCTTTCCCAATCTGTGTAAATCCATGAAAGATCGAGCCAAGTTTTCCAAGGTACTATACATTTCTCACCAGTTATACGATTAATGAACATAATGAAACTCTTTTAAGGGTTTTAAATTGCGGGTTGCAACTATAAAATAGTGTTACTGTAGACACAATATCAGTCTAAATCATCATAATACATCACAGGTTGTCTGCTTCATATTTAAAACCTTGTAACTCTCTCTTATTATTCCACTTGCCCTCTCAGAAATCTCCTTGCAATCCATGCTCACTTAGGATTCATATTTCGCTTAAAACTTGAAGTCTAGGTTTGCTGGGCTTCTACTATTCATTTCTCATGCGGCATATGTACCAAGACTAATGCTCTAAGAGCATCTCATTCTTAGAAAGAGCATCGATTGGTATATTTTCCTTTCAAGGTTTCAACGCTTATCTGCTATTAAGAAACAGTAGAAAACAGTTCATTTCATCATTTGACGACTAGGAAAAGCATTGAAGATACAAAGATGATGGTGCTCTTGAGGTTATATTCCAGCAGGTATGTGTAGTGAGCTTCACATCTATGATAGCATTCAACATAGCTCTAGCTTTTCTGGGAGCTAAAATGTTTGGACCAAAAGTCAGTTCACAAATTACCCTTAACCTACCTTGCCATCTTTTAGTTACAAAGATCACATTATGGACAGCTGTGCTCACATCAATGACCAAATATGCCCTTGAATTCACACCATTTGCAATCCAGTTGGAGCTTAGCCTTCCAAGTTCAATGAGCAAGAAGATTAAGATGATGATTCATTATACTTTGGGTTCCATTTTGCTATTATCGATACTTGCTCTAGCTCTTTCGAGTAGAGAAGAGGAAAAGAATTCGATTGACAAAACCCATGAACACAACATAATGCCTCACCCAATCCATACCCATCAACAAAATCGAAGCCTTTACCCCTTTGACACCCATCAACAACACACAAACATAACTCCATAACCAACATCCCTTACCTATTCGAAGACTATTACCCATCCTAGAAAAACAAAAAATGGTGAGATGAAAGAGTCTTACCCAGAAGAGAGGATAGATAGTCGAACACTGGGTTGGCCTCAAGGGAGAGTGTCTTTGTCTGGGGATGACAATCTGGAGCTACCGAAGGAGACGAAGCAGACAAGGAGAGCTGCGACAGAGAGAGGTGTCTGTTTAGGATTCGAAGATAAACTCTGCCAAGGGTAATTTTGACATTTTCTATTCTTGTCCTATGGACAAGAATTCTTGAACCACAGATTTGGAAGGACAAAAATTTCTATCCTTGCCATCTGAAGACGGAACAAAAATGGGTAAGGACAGCAAGCAAACAGGATGAAGGATATAACTTTTGTGTCCTTGTCTACTATCCTCACCCTTGAGGACAGCAACCAAAGGTAGGGAAGGTGAACCAAGATGTTGATTTTCCCACTTAAGGTGCCCAAGGGGATATTTTTCCCACCAAAGGTGCCTAGCGTTCGTGTCAAGGGATAGTTTCGGCCACCGAAGGTGCGCCAAGGTGTTGATTTTCCCACCTAAGGTGCCCAATGAGCTATTTTTCCAATCGAAGATGCCTAGCGATCGTGCCAAGCGACTGTTTTGACCATCGAAGCTACACCAAGGCGCTGATTTTCCCTTTGAAGGTGCTCAACGGGCTAGTTTTCCCACTGAAGGTGCCTAGCAACCATGCCAAGGGACTATTTCGGATACAAAAGGTGCACCAAGGTGCTAATTTTCCCACCTGAGGTGCCCAACGGGCTATTTTTTCCACCAAAAGTGCTTAGCGACCGTGTCAAGGGACTGTTTCGGCCACCGAAGGTGCCTAGCGACCGTTCCAAGGGTCTATTTTAGCCTTTGAAGTTGCACCAAGGTGTTGATTTTCCCACCGAAGGTGCCCAACTAGCTATTTTTCTCACCTATGGTGCCTTGCGACTGTGTCAAGGGATTGTTCTGGCCACCGAAGATCCGCCAAGGTACTAATTTTCACACTGAAGATGCCTAACGGGCCATTTTTCCCATTGAAGGTGCCTAGCGACCATGTCAAGGGATTGTTTCGGTAACCCCAGGTGCACAAAGATGCTGATTTTCCCACCAAAGGTGTCCAACAGGAAATTTTTCCCATCGAAGGTGCCTAGCGATCATGCCAAGGTACTGTTTCAGACGTAAAAGGTGCACCAAGGTGATGATTTTCCCACCTGAGGTGCACAACGGGCTAGTTTTCCCACCGAAGGTGCCTAGCAATTGTGCCAAGGGACTGTTTCGGACACTAAAGGTGCACCAAGGTGCTGATTTTCGCACCTAAGGTACCCAACGGGCTATTTTTTCCACCGAAGGTGCTTAGCGATTGTGCCAATGGACTGTTTTGGCCACCGAATGTGCACCAAGGTGCTGATTTTCCCATCGAAGGTGTCTTGTGACCGTGCCAACGGGCTGATTCGCCCACATAAGGTGCACCAAGGTATTGATTTTCCCACTGAAGGTGCCTAGCAACCGTGCCAAGGGACTTTGGCCACCGAAGTTACATCAAGGTACTGATTTTGACACCGAAGGTGCCCAACGGGATATTTTTCCCACCGAAGGTGCCTAGCCACCGTGCCAACATGCTGTTTTGCCCATTGAAGGTGCACCAAGGAACTGATATTCCCACGGAAGATGCCTAGTGACCATGCCAAGGGACCGTTTCGGCTGCCGAAGGAGCACCCAGGTGCAGATTTTTCCACCGAAGGTGGCCAGTGACTGTGCCAACAGGCTGTTTCACCCACCAAAGGTGCATCAAGGTGCTGATTTTCCAACCGAAGGTGCCTAGCAACCGTTCCAAGGGACTGTTTCGACCACTAAAGGTGCACCAAGGTGTTGATTTTCCCATCAAAGGTGCCCAATGGGCTATTTTACCCACCGAAAGTTGCTAGTGATCGTGCCAAGGGACAGTTTGGGCCACCGAAGGCACCTGGCGATCGTTCCAAGGGTCTATTTTGGCCTCCAAAGTTGCACTAAGGTGCTGATTTTCCAACCGAAGGCACCCAACTAGCTATTTTTCCCACCTACGTCGACTTGCGACCGTGTCAAGGGACTGTTCCGGCCACTAAAGGTCTACCAAGATGCTAATTTTCACACCGAATGTGGCCAACGAGCCATTTTTCCCATTGAAGGTGCCTAGCAACTGTGCCAAGGGACTGTTTTGGTAACCCAAGGTGCACAAAGGTGCTGATTTTCCCACCAAAGGTGTCCAACGGGAAATTTTTCCCACCGAAGGTGCCTAGCAATCATGCCAAAGGACTGTTTCAGATGCAAAAGGTGCATCAAGGTGTTGATTTTCCCACCTGAGGTGCACAACGGGCTAGTTTTCCCCCCGAAAGGTGCCTAGCAATTGTGCCAAGGGACTGTTTTCGACACCAAAGGTGATGATTTTTGCACCTAAGGTACCCAACGGGCTATTTTTTCCACCAAAGGTGCTTAGCGACTATGCCAATGGACTGTTTCAGCCACCGAATGTGCACCAAGGTGCTGATTTTCCCATCGAAGGTTTCTTGTGATCGTGCCAACGGGCTGATTCGCCCACATAAGGTACACCAAGGTATTGATTTTCCCACTGAAGGTGCCTAGCGACCGTGCCAAGGGACTGTTTTGACCACCGAAGTTACATCAAGGTACTGATTTTCACATCGAAGGTGCCCAACGGGATATTTTTCCCACCGAAGGTGCCTAGCGACCGTGCCAACATGTTGTTTTGCCTATTGAAGGTGCACCAAGGAACTGATATTCCCACAGAAGATGCCTAGCGACCGTGCCAAGGGACCGTTTCGGCCGCCGAAGGAGCGCCAAGGTGCAGATTTTTCCACCGAGGGTGTCCAGCGACTGTGCCAACAGGCTGTTTCACCCACCAAAGGTGCATCAAGGTGCTGATTTTCCAACCGAAGGTGCCTAGCAACCGTTCCAAGGGACTGTTTCGACCACTGAAGGTGCACCAAGGTGCTGATTTTCCCATCGAAGGTGCCCAATGGTGCTATTTTACCCACCAAAGGTTCCTAGTGATCCTGCCAAGGGGGTGTCTTGGGCCACAGAAGGCACCTGGTGACCATTCCAAGGGTCTATTTTGGCCTCCAAAGTTGCACCAAGGTGCTGATTTTCCAACCGAAGGCACCTAGCTGGCTATTTTTCCCACCTACGTCGCCTTGCGACCGTGTCAAGGGACTGTTCCGGTCATTGAAGGTCCACTAAGATGCTAATTTTCACACCGAATGTGGCCAACGAGCCATTTTTCCCATTGAAGGTGCCTAGCAACTGTGCCAAGGGACTGTTTTGGTAACCTAAGGTGCACCAAGGTGCTGATTTTCCATCCAAAGGTGTCTAACGGGAAAATTTTCCCAATGAAAGTGCCTAGCGACCGTGCCAATGGGCTATTTCGAACACCAAAGGTACACCAACGTGCTGATTTTGATGCCGAAGGTGCCCAACGGGCTATTTTTCCCACAGAAGATGCCTAGCGACCATGTCAATGCCCTGTTTTGACCACCGAAGGAGCATCAAGGTGCTGATTTTCCCACCAAGGGCGCCTAGCGACCGTGCCAAGGGACTGATTTGACCACCGAAGGTGCACCAACTTGCTAATTTTCCTACCGAAGGTGCCTAGCGACAATGCCAACGGACTGTTTCGGCCTCCAAAGTTGCACCAAGGTGCTGATTTTCCCACCAAAGCTGCCCAACTTGTTATTTTTCCCATGTATGGTGCCTCGCGACCATGCCAAGGGACTGTTCCAGCCACCGAAGATCCACCAAGGTGCTAATTTTCACACTTAAGGTGCCCAACGGGCCATTTCTCCTACCGAAGGCACCCAACTGGCTATTTTTCCCACCTACGTTGCCTTGCGACCGTGTCAAGGGACTGTTCCAGCCACCGAAGGTCCACCAAGATGCTAATTTTCACACTGAATGTCGCCAACGAGCCATTTTCCCAATGAAGGTGCCTAGCGACCGTGCCAATGGGCTGTTTCAAACACCAAAGGTTCTCCAACGTGCTGATTTTCACACCGAAGGTGCCCAACGGGTTATTTTTCCCACAGAAGATGCCTAGGGACCATGTCAATGACCTGTTTTGACCACCGAAGGAGCATCAAGATGCTGATTTTCCCACCAAAGGCGCCTAGCAGCCGTGCCAAGGGACTGATTCGACCACTGAAGGCACACCAACTTGTTGATTTTCCCATCGAAGGTGCCTAGCGACTGTGCCAACGGACTGTTTCGGCCTCCAAAGTTGCACCAAGGTGCTGATTTTCCCACCGAAGGTGCCCAACGGACTGTTCTAGCCACCGAAGGTCCACCAAGGTGCTAATTTTCACACTTAAGGTGCCCAACGGGCCATTTCTCCTACCGAAGGTGCCTAGCAACCATGCGAAGGGAGTATTTCGACCACCATTGCTACACCAAGTTGCTAATTTTCCCACCAAAGGTGCCCAATGGTATATTTTCCCTGCCGAAAGCGCCTAGCGCCTGAGCCAAGGGACTATTTCGGCCATCGTTTCCCACCTTAGGTGCCCAACAAGCTATTTTTCCCACCGAAGATGTCTAACAATGGTGCTAAGGGATTGTTTCGGCCACTAAAGGTGCAGCAAGGTGTTGATTTTCCCACATAAAGTGCCCAACGGGCTTTTTTTCCCACCGAAGGTGCCTCGCGACCTTATCAAAGAACTGTTTGGGCCACCGAAGGTCCCCCAAGGTGCTAATTTTCACACCAAAGTTTCCCAACTAGCTATTTTTCTAACCAAAGGTTCCTATTGACAGTGCGAAGGGATTGTTTCGGTCAACCAAGGTACACCAAGGTGCTGATTTTCCCACCGAAGTTGCCCAAAAAGCTATTTTTCTCACCTAAGGTGCGTAGTGACTGTGCCAATTGGTTGTTTCACCCACCAAAGCTGCACCATGGTGCTAATTTTCCACCAAAGATGCCTCGCGATGGTGCCAAGGGACTGTTTTGACAACCAAAGGTGCACCAAGGTGCTGATTTTCCCATCGAAGGTGCCTAGTGACTGTGCCAATGGGCTGTTTCCCCCATCGAAGGTGCCTAGTGACCCTGCCATGGGATTGTTTCACCCACGAAAGCTACATCAAGGTGCTGATTTTCAAGACAAAGGCCCCCAATGGGTTATTTTTCCCACTGAAGGTGCCTAGTGATTGCGCCAAAGGACTGTTTTGGCCACCGAAGTTACATAGGGGAGCTGATTTTCACACTGAAGGTGCCCAACGAGCTATTTTTCCCATCGAAGGTGCCTCGTGTCCGTGCCATTGGATTGTTTCAGCCACCAACGTTACACCAAGGGGCTGATTTTACCACCAAAGGTGCCTAGCAACAGTGCCAACGTGCTATTTTGCCGAACGAAGGTGCACCAAAGTGCAGATTTTCCCACAGAAGGTGCCTGGCAACCGTACGTAGGGACTGTTTCGTTCACCGTGTATCGAGGTTCTTATTTTTCCACTAAAGATGTCTACGAGCTATTTTTCCCACCAAAAGTGCCTCGTGACCGTGCAGAAAGTGCACCAGGGTGTTGATTTTTCCACCAAAGGTGCCTAGCGACCGTTCCAAGGGACTGTTTGGGCCACCGAAGGTGCACCAAGGTGTTGATTTTCCCACCGAAGGTGCCTAGCGATTGTGCCAACAGGCTGTTTCGATCACCGAAGGCATACCAAGGTGTTGATTTTCAAATCGATGGTGCCCAACGGGCTATTTTTCCCACCGAAGGTTTCTTGTAACCATGCCAAGGGACCATTTCGGCCACCAAAGGTGCCTAGCGACCGTGCTAAGGGACTGTTTCGACCTCTAAGGGCCTACCAAGGTGCTGATTTTCACATCGAAGGTGCAAAACGGGCCATTTTTCCCACAGAAGGTGCCTAGTGACAGTGCCAATGGGCTATTTTGCCCACCAAAGGTGCACCAAGGTGCTTATTTTCACTCCGAAGGTGCCCAACGAACTATTTTTCCTACAGAAGATGCCTAGAGACCTTGTCAACGGCCTGTTTTGCCACCGAAGGTGCCCATTGGCCTATTTTTCCCACTAAAGGTGCCCCAATGGAAGGTGCCTAGCGACCGAAGGTGTCTAGCGACGGTGCCAAGGGACAGTTTTGACCACCGAAGGTGCGTCAAGGTGTTGATTTTCCCACCGAAGGTGCCCAATGGGCTACTTTTCCCATCGAAGGTGCCTTGTGACCATGCCAAGGGAAAGCTTTGACCAGAGAAGGTGCCTAGTGATCGTGTCAAGCAATTGCTTTGACCTCCAAAGGTGCACCAAGGTGTTGATTTTCCCAAAGAAGGTGCCCAATGGGCTATTTTTCCCACCTATGGTGCCTCGCGACTGTGTTAAGGAACTGTTTCAGCCACGGAAGGCCAACCAAGGTACTGATTTTCCCACCAAAGGTGCCCAATGGGCTATTATTCCCACCGAAGGTGCCTATCGACCATGCCAAAGGACTGTTTCGGCCACTGAAGGTCCATCAAGGTGCTGTTTTTCCCACCAAAGGTGCCAAGGGAATGTTTTGGTCACCAAAGGTGTACCAAGGTGCTGATTTTTACACTGAAGATGCCCTACAGGCTATTTATCCCACTGAAGGTGCCTTGTGTCCGTGCCAAGGGACTGTTTCCGCAACTGAAGTTGCACCAAGGTGCTGATTCTCCCACCGAAGGTGCCTAGCAACTGTTTGGGCCGCTGAAGGTGTTGATTTTCCCACCTAAGGTGCCCAACGGGCTATTTTTCCCATCAAAGATGTCTGGCGACGATGCCAAGGGACTATTTCAGCCATTGAAGCTGCACCAAGGTGCTGATTTTCATACTGAAGATGCCCAACGGGCTATTTTTCCCACCAAAGATGCCTAGCGACCATGCCAACGGCCTATTTCGGCCACCAAAGATGCACCAAGGTGCTTATTTTTCCATCGAAGGTGCCTAGCGACCATTCGAGGGGACTGTTTTGGCCACTGAAGGTGCACCAAGGTTCTAATTTTCCCACTGAAGGTGCCAACCGAGCTATTTTTCCTAGCTACGGTGCCTTGCGACCATGTCAAGGGACTGTTTCAGCGATCGATGGTCCACCAAGGTGCTAATTTTCCCACCTAAGGTGCCCAACGGTTTATTTTTCCCACCGAAGGTACCTAGCGTCGGTGCCAAGGGACTCTTTTGGCCACCAAAGGTGCACCAAGGTGCTTATATTCCCACCTAAGGTACCCAACGAGCTATTTTTCCCACCGAAGGTGCCAAGTGACTGTGCTAAGGGACTATTTTGGCCACCGAAGTTGCACCAAGGTGCTGATTTTCCTACCGAAGGTGCCCAATGCAATATTTTTTGCACCAAAGGTGCCTAACGAATGCGCCAATAAGCTGTTTTGCCCACCAAAGGTGCACCAAGGTGCTGATTTTCACATCGAAGGTGCCCAATGGGTTATTTTTCCCACCGAAGATGCCTAGCGACCATGCAAACGGCCTGGTTCAACCACCGAAGGTGCACCCTGGTGCTGATTCTCCCACAAAAGGTGCTTAGTGATCGTGCCAAGGTACTGTTTCGACCATTGAAGTCATCCAAAGGTGCTAATTTTCCCACCGAAGGTGCCCAACGGGCTACTTTCCCCACCGAAGGTGTCCAGCAACCATGCCAAGGGACTGTTTTGACCACCGAAGGACCACCATGGTGCTGATTTTCTCACCGAAGGTGCCCAACGAGCTATTTTTTCCACCGAAGGTGCCTAGAAACTGTGCCAGGGGACTGTTTCGGCCACCGAACGTGCATCAAGGTACTGATTTCCTAGCTAAGGTGCTCAACGGGTTGCTTTTCCCACTGAAGGTGCCTAGCGATCATGCCAAGGGACTGTCTTGGCCGTCGAAGGTGCATCAAGGTGCTAATTTTCCCACCCAAGTTGCCCAATGGGTTGTTTTTCCCACCGAAGAAGCCTAGCAACCATGCCAATGGCCTGTTTCGGCCACCGAAGGTGCCCCGTGGTGCTGATTTTCCTACTGTAGATGCCTAGTGACCGTGCCAAGGGACTATTTCGGCTACCAAAGGTGCACGAAGGTGCTGATTTTCCCACCTAAGTTGCCTAATGGGTTGTTTTTCCCACCGATGTTGCCTAGTGATCATGCCAAGGGGCTGTTTTGGCCACCCAAGGTGCACCAAGGTGGCTATTTTCCCACCGAAGGTGCCCAACATACTATTTTGCCCACTGAAGGCACCTAGCGACCGTGCCAAGGGACTGTTTCAGCCATCGAAGGTACACCAAGGCGTTGATTTTCCACCGAAGGTGCCCAAGGTGCATCAACATGTCGATTTTCCCACTTAAGGTGCCCAATGAGATATTTTTCCCACTAAAGTTGCCTAGCATTCGTGTCAATGGATAGTTTCGACCACCGAAGGTGCGTCAAGGTGCTGATTTTCCCACCTAAGGTGCCCAACAAGCTATTTTTCCCATCGAGGGTGCCTAGCGATAGTGCCAAACGACTGTTTCAACCACCGAAGCTACACCAAGGTGCTGATTTTCCCACTGAAGGTGCTCAATGGGCTAGTTTTCCCACCGAAGGTGCCTAGGGACCATGTCAAGAGATTGTTTCGGCCACTGAAGGTGCACGAAGGTGCTGATTTTCCCATCGAAAGTGTCGTGCGATCGTGCCAACGGACTGTTTCACCCATCGAAGGTGAACCAAGGTATTGATTTTCCCACTGAAGGTTCCCAAGGTTTTGGCCACCGAAGGTGCACCAAGGTGCTTATTTTGCCACCGAAGGTTCCCAATGAGCTATTTTACCCACCGAAGCTTCCTAGTGATCATGCCAAGGGATTGTTTCGACCACCGAAGGTACCCAGCGACCATTCCAAGGGACTATTTTAGCCTCCAAAGCTTCACCAAGGTGTTGATTTTCCCACCAAAGGTGCCCAACTGACTATTTTTCCCAGCTACGGTGCCTCGCGACGGTGTCAAGGGATTGTTCCGGCCACCGAAGGTCCGCGAAGGTTCTAATTTTCACATCGAAGGTGCCCAAAGGGCCTTTTTTCCCAACGAAGGTGCTTAGCGATCGTGCCAAGGGACTGTTTCGGCAACCCAAGGTGCACCAAGGTGCTGATTTTCCCACCAAAGTTGTCCAATGGGTAATTTTTCCCAATGAAGGTGCGTGGCGACCGTGCCAATGGGCTGTTTCAAACACCAAAGGTGCTCCAACGTATTGATTTTCACACCAAAGGCTCCCAATGGGCTATTTTTCCCACAAAAGATGCCTAGCGACCATGTCAATGGCCTATTTCGACCACCCAAGGTGCACCAAGGTGCTGATTTTCCCACCGAAGGTGCCTAGCGACCATGCAAAGGGAATGTTTCGACCACCAAAGGTGCATCAAGGTACTGATTTTCCCACCGAAGGTGCCTAGCGACTGTGCTAAGGGACTGTTTTGGCCTCAAAAGTTACACCAAGGTGCTGATTTTCCCACTGAAGGTGCCCAACTGGCTATTTTTCCCACGTACGGTGCCTCACGACCATGTCAAGGGACTGTTCCAACTATAAAAGGTCCGCCAATGTGCTAATTTTCAGATTGAAGGTGCCTAACGAGCCATTTCTCCCATCGAAGTTGCCTAGCGACCTTGCCAAAGGTTGCTAATTTTCCTACCGAATGTGCCCAATGATCTATTTTTCCAGCAGAAAGTGCCTAGTGCCTGAGCGAAGCGACTATTTCAGCCACCGAAGATGTACAATGGTGCTGATTTTCCCACTTAAGGTGCCCAACGGGCTATTTTTCCCACTAAACATGTCTAGCGATGGTGCGAACGGATTGTTTCAGCCACTGAAGGTGCAGTAATGTGCTGATTTTCCCACCTAAGGTGCCTAACGGGCTATTTTTTCGAGCGAAGGTGCCTAGAGACAGTGCCAATGGACTGTTTTGCCCATCGAAGGTGCACCAAGGTGCTGATTTTCACACCTAAGGTGCCCAACGGGCTATTTTTCCCACCGAAGGTGCCTAGCGATGGTGCCAAGGAACTGTTTTTTCACCGAAGTTGCACCAAGGTGCTGATTTTCCCACATAAGGTGCCCAACGGAATATTTTTCCCACCTAAGTTTCCTAGAGACCGTGCCAAGGGACTATTTTGCCCACCAAAGGTGCACCAAGGTGCTGATTTTCCTACCTAAGGTGCCCAACGGGCTATTTTTCCCTCTGAAGGTGCCTAGGGATTGTTTTGGCCATAGAATGTGCACCAAGGTTGTTATTTGCCCATCGAAGGTGCCCAATGGGTTATTTTTCCCACCGAAGATGCCTAGCGACCATGCCAACGACCTGTTTTGGCCACCGAAGGTGCAAAAGGGTGTTGATTTTCCTAAGGAAGGTGCCTCGCAACCGTGCCAAGGGATTGTTTTGACCACCAAAGGTGCACCAAGGTGCTGATTTTCCCATTGAATGTGCCTAGCGATGGTGCAAATGGACTGTTTTGGCCACCGATGGTGCTGATTTTTCCACCAAAGATGCCCTACGGGCTTTTTTTCCCAGTGAAGGTGCCTTGTGTCCATTCCAAGGGACTATTTCGGTCACCAACCGTGTACCAAGGTGCTGATTTTTCTAACGAAAGTGCCTAGCGACTATGCCAAGGGACTGTTTTGGCCACTAAAGATGTACCAAGGTGCTGATTTTCCCATCGAAGTTGCCTACCGACAGTGCCAAGGGATTGTTTTGGCACCAAAGCTACACACCGAGGTGCTGATTTTCCCACTGAAGGTTCCCAACGGGCTATTTTTCCCACTGAAGGTTCCTATCAATCGTTCCAAGGAACTGTTTCGTCCACACAATGTGCACCAAGGTGCTGATTTTTCCACCAAAGGTGCCCAATGGGCAATTTTCCCTACTGAAGGAGCCGAGCGACCGTGCCAATGGACTGTTTCGACCATCAAAGGTGAACCCAGGTGCTAATTTTCACACCGAAGGTGCCTAATAGACTATTTTTCCCACCAAGGGTGCCTAGCGACCATGCCTACGACCTGTTTCGGCCATTGAACTGCACCAAGGTGCTGATTTTCCGACCGAAGTTACCTAGCGACAGTGCCAAGGGACTGTTTTGGTCTCCAAAGGTGCACCAAGGTGCTATTTCGACTATACCAATGTGCTGTTTTGCCTACTAAAGTTGCGCCAAGGTGTTGATTTTGTCATCGAAAGTGCCTAGCGACTACGCCAAGGGACTGTTTAAGCCACTGAAGTTGCACCAAGGGTGCTAATTTTCCCACCGAAGGCAACCAATGGGCTATTTTTGCTAATAAAAGTGCCTACCGACTGTGCCAAGGGAATGTTTCGACCACCGAAGCTACACCAAGGTGCTAATTTTCCCACCAAAGGTGCCTAATGGGCTATTTATCCCACCGAAGGTGCCTTGTGATTGTTCCAAGGGACTGTTTCGGCCACCAAAAGTGCACCAAGGTGCTGATTTTCCCACCTAAGGTGCCCAACGGGCTTTTTTTTCAACCCGAAGTTGCCTACCCACTGTGCCAAGGGAATGTTTTGCCTACCGAAGGTACACCATGGTGCTGATTTACACACTGAAGGCTCCCAACGAACCATTTTTCCCACCAAAGGTGCTTAGTGACCATGTTAATGGCTTGTTTCAGCCACCAAAGGTGCACCAAGGAGCGGATTTTTCCTATCGAAGGTGTCTAGCGACGGCGCCAAGGGATTGTTTTGGCCAGTGAAGGTGCAGCATGGTGTTGATTTTCCCACCTAAGTAGCCCAACGGGCTATTTTTCCGAGCGAAGGTACTTAGTGACAATGCCAAGGGACTGTTTTGGCCACCGAAGGTGCAGCAAGGTGCTGATTTTCCCACCTAAAGTGCCCAATGAGCCATTTTTCCCACTAAAGGTGCCCAGCAATGTTGCCAAGGGACCATTTTGGCCACCAAAGGTGCACCAAGGTACTGATTTTCGCACCTAAGGTTCCTAACGGACTATTTTTCCCACCAAAAATGCTTAGTGACCACACCAAGGGATTGTTTTGACCACCGAAGCTACACCAAGGTGCTGATTTTCCCACCGAAGGTGCCCAACGGGCTATTTATCCCACCGAAGGTGCCTTGCGACAGTGCCGAAGAACTGTTTCGGCCACCAAAGGTGCACCAAGGTGCTGATTTTCCCACCTAAGGTGCCCAACGGGCTTTGTTTTCAACCCGAAGTTGCCTACCCACTGTGCCAAGGGAATGTTTTGCCTACCGAAGGTGCACCATGGTGCTGATTTACACACTGAAGGCTCCCAACGGACCATTTTTCCCACCAAAGGTACTTAGTGACCATGTTAATGGCTTGTTTCAGCCACCAAAGGTGCACCAAGGAGTGGATTTTTCCTATCGAAGGTGTCTAGCGACGGTGCCAAGGGATTGTTTTGGCCAGTGAAGGTGCAGCATGGTGTTGACCTAAGGAGCCCAACGGGCTATTTTTCCGAGCAAAGGTACCTAGTGACAATGCCAAGGGACTGGTTTGGCCACCGAAGGTGCAGCAAGGTGCTAATTTTCCCACCTAAGGTGCCCAACGAGCCATTTTTCCCACTAAAGGTGCCCAGCAATGTTGCCAAGGGACCGTTTTGGCCACAAAAGGTGCACCAAGGTACTGATTTTCGCACCTAAGGTGCCCAACAGGCTATTTTTCCCACCAAAGGTGCCTAGCGACCGTGCCAAGGGACTGTTTCGACCACCAAAGGTGCACTAAGGTACTGATTTTCCCTCCTAAGGTGCCCAACGAGCTATTTTCCCCCCGACGGTGCCTAGCGACCGTGCCAAGGGATTGTTTTGGCCATAGAAGGTGCACCGAGGTGCTGATTTTCCCACCAAAGGTGGCTAGTGACGATGCAAAGTGACTATTTTGGCCACCGAAGGTGCACCAAGGTGCTGATTTTTCCACCGAAGATGCGGTAAGGGCTATTTTTCTCAACGAAGGTGCCTTGTGTCCATGCCAAGGGACTTTTTTGGCCACCAAAGGTGTACCAAGGTGCTAATTTTCTGACCCAAGATGCCTAGCGACTATGCCAATGGGCTGTTCTGGCCACCGATGGTCCACCAAGGTGCTAATTTTCCAACTGAACGTGCCTAGCGACCATGCCAAGAGACTGTTTTGGCCACTAAAGGTGCACCAAGGTGCTGATTTTCCCACCTTAGGTGCCCAACGAGCTATTTTTCCCACCGAAGGTGCCTAACAACCGTGCCAAGGGACTATTTTGACCACCGAAGCTACACACCAAGGTGCTGATTTTCCCACCGAAGGTGCCCAATGGGCTATTTTCCCACCGAAGATACCTAGGGATCGTGCCAAGGGACTGTTTCAGCCAACCAAGGTGCACCCCGGTGCTGAGTTTCCCACCGAAGGTTCCCCACAGGCAATTTTTCCTACTGAAGGCACCTAGCAACAGTGCCAATGGATTGTTTTCCCCACCGAAGGTGTACCAAGGCGCTAATTTCCATACCTAGGGTGCCTAGCGACCATGCCTACAGCTTGTTTCAGCCACCGAAGGTGCACCGAGATGCTGATTTTCCCACCGAAGTTGCCTAGCGACAGTGCCAAAGGACTGTTTTGGCCTCAAAAGGTGCACCAAGGTGCTATTTCACGCATCGAAGCCTAGTGACCATGCCAACGTGTTGTTTCACCCACTAAAGTTGCACCAAGGTGCTGATTTTTCCACCGAAGGTGCCTAGCGACAGTGCCAAGGGACTGTTTCAGCCACTAAAGTTGAACCAAGGTGTTGATTTCCCTACAGAAGGCATCCACCGGGCTACTTTTGCCACCAAAAGTGCCTAGCCACCATGCCAAGGGACCATTTCGCCCACTAAAGATGCAACAAGGTGCTAATTTTCCCACCGAAGGTGCCTAGCGACCGTGCCAAGGGACTATTTTGGCCATCAAAGTTGCACCAAGGTGTTGATTTTCCCACCAAAGGTGCCCAATGGTCTATTTATCCCACCGAAGGTGCCTTGCGACCATTCCAAGGGACTGTTTCGGCCACCAAAGGTGCACCAAGGTGCTGATTTTCCCACCGAAGGTGCCCAACTGGCTATTTTTCCCACGTACAGTGCCTCACGACCATGTCAAGGGACTGTTCTAGCCACCGAAGGTCCGCCAACGTGCTAATTTTCAAATTGAAGGTGCCCAACAGGCCATTTCTCCCACCAAAGTTGCCTAGCGACCTTGCCAAGGGATTGTTTCGACCACCGAAGCTACACCAAGTTTCTGATTTCCCACCAAAGGTGCCTAATGGTTTATTTTTCCTGCCAAAAGCTCCTAGCGCCTAAGCCAAGGGACTGTTTTGGCCGCCGAGTTGCACCAAGATGCTGATTTTCCCACTGAAGGTGCCCAATGGGCTATTTATCCCACCGAAGGTGCCTTGCGACCGTTCCAAGGGACTGTTTTGGCCACCAAAGATGCACCAAGGTGCTTATTTTCCCACCTAAGGTGCTCGACGAGCTTTTTTTACCACCGAAGCTGCCCAACGATGATGACAAGGGATGTTTCACCCACTGAAGCTGCGACAAGGTACTGATTTACACACCGAAGGTGCCCAATGGGCTATTTTTCCCATCGAATGTGCCTAGCGACCATGTCAACGGTCTGTCTCGCTAACTAAAGATGCAATAAGGTGCTAATTTTCCCAACGAAGGTGCCTAGCGACCATGCCAAGGGACTGTTTTGGACACTAAAGTTGCACCAAGATGCTGATTTTCCTGCCAAAGGTTCCCAACAGGCTATTTTTCCCCACCAAAAGTGCTCAACGACCATGCCGAGGGACTGTTTCGACCACCAAAGCTACACCAAGGTGCTGATTTTCCCACCGAAGGTGCCCAACGGGCTATTTATCCCACTGAAGGTGCCTTGTGACCATGCCAAAGGACTGTTTCGGCCACCAAAGGTGCACCAAGATGCTGATTTTCCCACCTAAGGTGCCCAACGGGCTTTTTTTCCTACCAAATGCACCTAGCGACGGTGCCAAGTTACTGTTTTGGCCACCAAAGGTACATCAAGATGCTAATTTTCACCCCTAAGGTGCCCAACTGGCTATTTCTCCCATCGAAGGTGCCTAGCAACCATGTCAAGGGACTATTTCGGCCACCAAAGATGCACCAAGGTGTCGATTTTTGCACCTATGGTGCCCAACGAGCCATTTTCCCACCAAAGATGCCTAGCGACCGTGCCAAGGGACTATTTTGGCCACCGAAGGTGTACCAAAGTTCTAATTTTCCCATTGAAGGTGCCCAACGGGTTATTTTTCCCACCGAAGATGCCTAGCGACCATGTCAACGGCCTGTTTCGGCCACCGAAGGTGCAGCAAGGTGCTAATTTTCCCACAGAAGGTGCATTACGATCATGCCAAGGGATTGTTTCCGCCACCAAAGGTGCACCAACGAGCTATTTTTCTAACCTACTGTGCCTCCCGACCCTGTCAAGGGACTGTTTCGGCCACCAGAGGTCGCCAAGGTGCTGGTTTTCACACCAAGATGCTTATTTTCTCACTTAAGGTGCCCAATGTGTTATTTTCTCCACAGAAGGTGCCTAGCGACCATGCCAAGGAATTGTTTCGACCACAAAAGCTACACCAAAGCGATGATTTTCCCACCAAAGATGCTCAACGGGTTATTTTTCCCACCGAAGGTGCTCAACGAGCTATTTTTCCCACCGAAGGTCCCTAGCGACCATGGCAAGGTACTGTTTCAGCCCCCAAAGGTGCACCAAGGTGCTGATTTTCCCACCCAAGGTGCCCAATGCGCTAAGTTTCCCACCGAATGTGCCTCGTAACCGTGCCAAGGGATTGTTTCAGCCACTGAAGGTGCATCAAGGTGCTAATTTTCCCACCGAAGGTGCCCAACAGGCTATTTTCCCACCAAAGGTGGCTAGCGACTGTGCTAGGGCACTGTTTTGGCCACCAAAGGTGCACCAAAGTTTTGATTTTCGCACAAAAGGTGCCCAACGGGCTATTTTTCCCACCGAAGATGCCTAGCGACCATGTCAACGGCCTGTTTCGGCTACGAAAGGTGTAGCAAGATGTTGATTTTCCCACGGAAGGTGCCTTGCGACTGTGCCAAGGGACTATTTTGGCCACCAAAGGTGCACCAAGGTGCTGATTTTCCCACCGAAGGTGCCCAACGACAGTGCCAAAGGGTTGCTTTGGCCACTGAAGGTGAACCAAGCTGCTGATTATTTCACCTAAGATTCACTATGGGCTATTTTTCCTAACAAAGGGTCTATGTATCCATGCCAAGGGATTGTTTCGGCCACCAAAGGTCCCCCAAGGTGCTGATTTTCCCACCGAAGGTGCCTTGCAACTGTGCCAACGGGCTGTTTTGGCCATCGAAGGTGCACCAAGGTGCTAATTTTCCAACAAAAGGTGCCTAGCGGCTTTGTGAAGGGATTGTTTCGGCCTCCAAAGATGCACCAAAGAGCTATTTTTCTAACCTATGGTGCCTCGCGATCGTGTCAAGGGAGTGTTTAGGCCATTGGAGGTCCGCTAAGGTGTTGATTTTTACACCAAGATGCTAATTTTCCCACTTGAGGTGCAAAACGAGCTATTTTTTCCACCGAAGGTGCCTAGTGACCGTGCTAAGGAACTATTTCGACCACAAATGCTACACCAAGGTGATGATTTTCCCACTAAAGGTGCTCAACGGCCTATTTTTTCCACCGAAGGTGTCTAGCTACTGTGCCAAGGGACTGTTTCAACCACCGAAGCTACACCAATGTGCTGATTTTCGCACCGAAAGTGCCCAACCGGCTATTTTTCCCACCGAAGGTGCCTAGCGCCCATGCCAAAGGGCTATTTCATCCACTAAAGGTGCACCAAGATGCTAATTTTCCCAAATAAGGTGCACAACGGGCTATTTTTCCCACCGAAGGTTCCTAGTAGCGGTGCCAAGGGATTGTTTCGGCAACCAAAGCTGCACCAAGGTGCTGATTTTCCCACCGAAGGTGCCCAACTGACTTTCTTTTTCGTCCGAAGGTGCCTAGTGACCATTCCAAGGGACCATTTCGGCCACTAAAGGTGCATAGCGACCGTGCCAAGGGGCTGAGGTGCATAGCGACCTTGCCAAGGGACTGTCTTAGCCCCCAAAGGTGCACCAAGGTGCTGTTTTGCTCATCGAAGTTGGACCAAGGAGCTGATTTTCCCGCCAAAGGTGCCTAGCGACCGTGCCAAGGAACTGTTTCAGCCACCAAAGTTGCACGAAGGTATAGATTTTCTTAACAAAGGTGCCCAACAGGTTATTTTCCCACCGAAGGTGCCTGGAGACCTTGCTAAGGGACTGTTTCGGCCACCCAAGATGGACCAAGGTGTTGATATTCCCATCGAAGGTGCCTAGAAACCATGCCTAAGGACTGTTTCAACAATCGAAGCTACATCAAGGCGCTAATATTCACATAGGAGGTGCCCAACGAGCTGATTTTTTCCACCAAAGATGCCTAGTGATGGTGCCAAACGACTGTTTTTGCCATCCAAGGTGCATCAAGATGCTGATTTTCCCACCTAAGGTGCCCAACAATTTATTTTTCTTACCGAACGTGCCTGGCGATCGTGCCAAGGGACTGTTTCAGCCCCTAAAGGTACACCAAGGGGCTGAATTTCCCATCTAAGGTGCCCAACTTGCAATCTTTCCCACCGAAGTTGCCTAACAATCGTGCCAAGGGACTGTTTCGGCTACTGAAGGTGCACCAAGGTGCTGATTTTGCCATCAAAAGTGCCCAATGGGCTATTTTTCCTACCGAAGGTGCCTAGCAAACGTGTCAGGGGACTATTTTAGCCACCTAAGGTCCACTGAGGTGCTGATTTTCCCACCGAAGGTGCCCAACAAGCTAGTTTCCCACTTACGGTGCCTCGCGACCTTGTCAAGGGACCATTTCGGCCACCGAAGATCTGCCAAGGTGCTGATTTTAACACCGAAGGTGCCCAACGAAATATTTTTCCCACCGAAGGTGCCTAGCGACCGTGCCAAGGGACTGTTTCAACCACCGAAGGTGCACTAAGGTGTTGATTTTTTGACCGAAGGTGCCCAACGAGCTATTTTTCCCACCGAAGGTGCCAAGGGATTGTTTTGGCCATCGTAGGTGCACCAAGGTGCTGATTTTCCCGCTTAAGGTGCCCAATGGGCTATTTTTCCCATCGAAGACGCCTAGTGATGGTGCCAAACGACTATTTTTGCCATCAAAGGTGCATCAAGATGCTGATTTCCCACCTAAGGTACCCATCGGTTTATTTTTCCCACTGAACATGCCTAGCAACGGTGCCAAGGGACTGTTTTGGCCACCGAAGGTGCAACAAGGTGCGGATTTTCCCACCTAAGGTGCCCAACGGGCTATTTTTCCCATCAAAAGTGCCTAGCAACGGTGCCAAGTTACTGTTTTGGCCACCAAAGGTGCATCAAGGTGCTGATTTTCACACCTAAGGTGCCCAACTGGCTATTTCTCCCACCGAAGGTGCCTAGCAACCGTACGAAGGCACTATTTCAGCCACCAAAGATTCACCAAGGTGCTAATTTTCCCACCTATGGTGCCCAACGGGCTATTTTTTCACAAAAGGTGCCTAGCAATCCTGCCAAGGGACTGTTTTAGCCACCGAAGGTGCACCATGGTTCTGATTTTCCCACAGAAGGTGCCCAACGGGCTATTTTTCCCACCGAAGATGCCTAACGACCATGGCAACGGCCTGTTTCAGCCACTGAAGGTGGACCAAGGTGCTAATTTTCCCACAGAAGGTGCCTTCCGACCGTGCCAAGGGACTGTTTTGGCCACCAAAGATGCACCAAGGTGCTAATTCTCCAACCAAAGGTGCCTAGCGACTGTGCGAAGGGACTGTTTTGGCATCTGAAGTTGCAACAACGGGCTATTTTTCTAACATATGGTGCCTCGCGACCGCGTCAAGGGAATGTTTCGACCACCGAAGGTCTACTAAGGTGCTGATTGTCACACGAAGATGCTAATTTTCCCACTTAATTTTCCTAACAAACTATTTTCTCCACCGAAGGTGCCTAGTCACCGTGCTAAGGAAATGTTTCGACCGCAAAAGTTGCACCAAAGTGTTGATTTTCCCACCAAAGGTGCCCAATGGGGTATTTTTCCCACAGAAGGTGCCTAGTGACGGTGCAAAGGGACTGTTTCAGCCCCCAAAGTTGCACCAAGGTGCTGATTTTCCCAGCCAAGGTCCCCAACAGGCTATCATTCCTACCCAAGTTGCCTCACAATTGGGCTAAGGGACTGTTTCGGCCACCAAAGGTAAACCAAGGTGTTGATTTTCCCACCTAATCTTCCCAGCGGTCTATTTTTCCTACCGAAAGTTCCTATCAACCGTGTCAAGGGATTGTTTTAGCCAGCTAAGGTCCACCGAGGTGCTGATTTTCCCACTGAAGGTGCCCAACAGGCCTGTTTTACAACATACGGTGCCTCGCGACCATGTCAAGGGATCGTTTCGGCCATCAAAGATCTACCAAGGTGCTGATTTTAACACTGAAGATGCCCAACGAGATTTTTTTTTCCACCGAAGGCGCCTAGCGACCGTGCCAAGGGACTGTTTCGATTACCAAAGGTGCACCAAGGTGCAAATTTTCCCACCAAAGGTGCCCAATGGGCTATTTTTCCCACCGAAGGTGCCTAGCTATAGTGCCAAAGGAGTGTTTTGGCCACCAAAGGTGCAGCAAGGTGCTGATTTTCCCACCTAAGGTGCCCAACGGGCTGTTTGTCCCACCGAAGGTGCCTGGCGATGGTGCCAAATGACTATTTTGGCCACCGAAGGTGCACCAAGGTGCTGATATTCCCACCGAAGGAGCCTAGAAACTATGCCAAGGGATTGTTTCAACGACCAAAGCTACATCAAGGCTCTGATATTCACGTTGGAGGTGCCCAACGAGCTATTTTTCCTGCCGAAGGTGCCTAACGACTGTGTCAAGTGACGGTTTCAACCACCGAAGCTGCACCAAGGTGCTGATTTTCGCTCCGAAAGTGCCCAAGCGGCTATTTTTCCCACCGAAGGTGCCTGGCGCCCGAGCCAAGGGGCTATTTCGGCCACCGAAGGTGCATCAAGATGCTGATTTTCCCACCTAAGGTGCCCAACGGGCTATTTTTCCCATCGAAGGTTCCTAGCAGCGGTGCCAAGGGATTGTTTCGACAACCGAAGCTGCACCAAGGAGTTGATTTTCTCACAAAAGGTGCCCAATGGACTTTTCTTTTCCACCGAAGGTGCCTAGTGATCATTCCAAAGGACCATTTCGGCCACTGAAGGTGCCTAGTGACTGTGCCAAGGGACTGTTTCAGCCCTCAAAGGTGCACCAAAGTGCTGTTTTGCTCACCGAAGTTGCACCAAGGAGATGATTTTCCCACCGAAGGTGCCTAGCGACCCTACCAAGGAATTGTTTCAGCCACCAAAGTTGCACGAAGGTGCAGATTTTCTTACCAAAGGTGCCCAACGGGTTATTTTCCCACCGAAGGTGCCTGGCGACCTTGCCAAGGGACTATTTTGGCCACTGAAGGTGGACCAAGGTACTGATATTCCCACCGAAGGTGCCTAGAAGCCATGCCAAGGGACTACTTTAACAACCGAAGCTACATCAAGGCGCTAATATTCACGTAGGAGGTGCCCAATGAGCTATTTTTCCCACCGAAGTTGCCTAGCAACTTTGGCAAGGGACTGTTTTGACCACTGAAGCTACACCAAGGCGCCAATTTTCGCACTGAAAGTGCCCAATTGATTATTTTTCCCACCGAAGGTGCCTAGCGCCTGTGCCAAGGGACTATTTCGACCATTGAAAGTACACCAAGATGTTGATTTTCCCACCTAACGGGCTATTTTTTCCACCGAAGATTCCTAGGGTGGTGCCAAGGGACTGTTTTGGCCCCCAAAAGTGCACCCAGTTGTTGATTTTGCCAATGAAAGTGCCCAACAGGCTATTTTCCCACCAAAAGTGCCTAACGACCGTGTCAAGGGACTGTTTCGGCCATTGAAGGTGCACCAAGGTGCTAATTTTCCCATCAAAGGTGCCTAACGACTGTGCCAACGGGCTTTTTCTATCACCGAAGGTGGACTAAGGCGCTAATTCTCTAACCAAAGGTTCCTAGCGATTATGCGAAGGGACTATTTCGGTGTCTGAAGGTGCAACAACGAGCTATTTTTCTAACATATGTTGCCTCACGACCATGTCAAGAGACTGTTTCGACCACCGGAGGTCCGCTAAGGTGCTGATTTTCACACCAAGATGTTAATTTTCCCATTTAAGGTGCCCAACCAGCTATTTTCTCCACCGAAGGTGCCCAGCGACTGCGCCAAGGAACTGTTTTGACCATAAAAGCTACACCAAGGTGATGATTTTCCCACCGAAGGTGCTCAACCGACAATTTTTCCTACCGAAGGTGCCTAGCGACCGTGCCAAGGGACTGTTTCAACCACCAAAGGTGCACCAAGGTGCTGATTTTCCCACCCAAGGTGCCCAACAAGCTATCATTCCCACCGATGGTGCCTCGTAACCATGCCAAGGGATTGTTTCGGCCACCGAAGGTGGACCAAGGTGCTGATTTTCCCACCTAAGCTGCCCAACGGGCCATTTTTCCCACCGAAGGTGCCTAGCAACTATGTCAAGGGACTATTTCAGCCAGCTAAGGTCCACCGAGGCGCTAATTTTCTAACCAAAGGTGTCCAACAGGCTAGTTTTCCCACTTATGGTGCTGATTTTCTTACCGAAGGTGCCCAACAGGCAATTTTTCCCACTGAAGGTGCCTAACGACTGTGCCAATGGATAGTTTCGATCACCGAAGCTACACCAACATGCTGATTTTCCCACTGATGCTACGCAACGGGCAATTTTCCCACAAAATGTGTGTAGCAACTGTGTCAAGGGACTATTTCGGCCATCAAATGTGGGCCAAGGTGTTGATTTTCCCATGTAAGGTGCCTAGCAACCGTGCCAAGGGACTATTTTGGCCACTAAAGCTGCACGAAGGTGCTGATTTTCCCACTAAAGGTGCCCAATGGACTTTTTTTCCCCACTAAAGGTGCCTAGTGATTGTTCCAAGGGGCCATTTCAGCCACTGAATGTGCCTAGCGACCGTGCCAAGGGACTGTTTCGGCCTCCAAAGGTGCACCAACGTGTTGTTTTGCCTATCAAAGTTGCACCAAGGTGCTGATTTTCCCACCAAAGGCGCCTAGCGACCGTGCAAAGGAACTATTTTAGCAAACGAGGTTGCACGAAGGTGCAGATTTTCTCACTGTAGGTGCCCAACGGGTTATTTTTCCTACCGAAGGTGCCTGGCAACAGTGCTAAGGGACTGTTTTTGCCACCGAAGGTGCGCTAAGGTTCTGATTTTCCCACTGAAGTTGCCCAACGGGTTTTTTTCCCACTAAAGGTGCCTCGTGACCTTGCCAAGGGACTGTTTTGGCCACCGAGGTGCACCAAGGTTTTGATTTTCCCACCGAAGGTGACCAATGGGCTTTTTTTCCCACCGATGGTGACTCGCGACCTTGCCAAGGGACTGTTTTGGCCACCGAAGGTGCGTAGAAATCGTGCCAAGGGACTGTTTCAACGACCGAAGCTACATCAAGACGCTAATATTCACATCGGAGGTGCCCGATGAGCTATATTTCCCATCGAAGGTGCCTAGCGACTGTGCCAAGGGATTGTTTCGACCGCCGAAGCTACAACAAGGTGCTGATTTTCATACCGAATGTGCCCAACCGGCTAGTTTTCCCATCGAAGGTGCCTAGCGCCTATGCCAAGGGGCTATTTCGGCCACCAAAGGTGCACCAACATGCTAATTTTCCAACCTAAGGTGCCCAACGGGCTATTTTTCCCACCGAAGCTTCCTAGTGGCAGTGCCAAGGGACTATTTTGGCCATTGAAGGCACACCAAGGTGCTGATTTTGCCACCGAAGGTGCCTAGCGACCGTGTCAAGGGACTGTTTCAACCATTGAAGGTGTACCAAAGTGCTAATTTTCCCATTGAAGGTACCTAGCGACCATGCCAACGGGTTGCTTCGCCCACTAAAGGTCCACAAAGGTTCTGATTTTCCCACCAAAGATGTCTAGCAACCGTGCAAATGGACTATTTCGACCACCTAAGGGGCACAAAGGTGCTGATTTTCTTGTCAAAGGTGCCCAACGGGCTATTTTTCCCTTCAAAGCTGCCTAGCGCATACCAAGGGACTGTTTCGGCCACAAAAGGTGCCTAGCGAATGTACCAAGGGACTGTTTCGACCTCCAAAGGTGCAGCAAGGTGCTGTTTCGACGACCGAAGTTGCACCAAGGTGCTGATTTTCCCCCTGAAGGAGCCCAATGGGCTATTTTTTCCCACCGAAGGTGCCTCACGACCTTGCCAAGGGACTGTTTTGGCCACCGAAGGGGCACCAAGCTGCTTACATTCCAAACGAAGGTGCCTAGACTATTTCAACGACTGAAGCTACATTAAGGCGCTGATAATCACATCGAAGGTTCCCAACTAACTATTTGTCCCACCGAAGGTGCCTAGCGACTGTGCCAAGGGATTGTTTCGACCATCGAAGCTACACCAAGGTGCTAATTTTCGCTCCGAAAGTGCCTAACCGACTATTTTTTCCACCGAAGATACCTAGTGCCCGTGCCAAGGGGCTATTTTGGCCACCGAAGGTGCACCAAGATGCTGATTTTCCCACCTAATGTTCCCAATAGGTTATTTTTCCCGCTGAAGGTTCCTAGCAGTGATGCCAAGGGACTATTTTGGCCACCGAAGGTGCACCAATGTGCTGTTTTTGCCACCAAAAGTGCCCAATGGGCTACTTTTCCCACTGAAGGTTCCTAGTCGCAGTGCCACGGGATTATTTATGCCACTAAAGGTGCACCAAGGTGCTGATTTTGCCAACAAAAGTGCCCAATGGGCTATTTTTCCTACTGAAGGTGCCTAGCGACCGTGTCAAGGGACTGTTTTGACCACTGAAGGTGCACCAAGGTGTTAATTTTCCCACTGAAGGTGCCTAGCGATCGTGCCAACATGCTGTTTCGCCCCCTGAAGGTGTACCAAGTTCTTGATTTTCCCACCGAAGGTACCTAGCAAAGGTGGACTGTTTCGGCCACCTAAGGGGCACAAAGGTGTTGATCTTCTATTCGAAGGTGCCCAACGGGTTATTTTTCCCACCAAAGATGCCTAGCGACCATGCCAAGGGACAGCTTCAACCACCAAAGCTACTCCAAGGTGCTGATTTTCCCACCGAAGGTTCCCAACAGGCAATTTTTCCCACTGAAGGTGCCTAAAACCTGTGTCAAGGGACTGTTTCGGCCATCGAAGGTGTTCCAAGGTGCTGATTTTCCCACCTAAGGTGCCTAGAGACCATGCCAAGGGGCTGTTTCGGCCACTGAAGCTGCTACAAGGTGTTGATTTTCCCACAAAAGGTGCCCAATGGACATTTTTTCCCACCGAATGTACCTAGTGACCGTTCCAAAGGACCATTTCGGCCACTGAAGGCGCCTAGCGATCATTACATAAGACTGTTTTGACCTACAAAGGCGCACCAAGGCGCTGTTTTTCCCATCGAAGTTGCTCCAAGGTGCTTATTTTCCCACCGAAGGTGCCTAGCGACTGTGCCAAGGAACTGTTTCAGCCATGGAAGGTGCATCAAGGTGATGACTTTCCTACCTAAGGTGCACAATGGGTTGTTTTTCCCATCGAAGGTGCTTAGCGACTGTGCCAAGCGACTATTTTGGCCGCCAAAGGAGCTTATTTTCCTACTTAAGGTGCCTAACGGGCTATTTTTCCTACCGGAGGTGTCTAGCGATGGTGTCAAGGGACTGTTTCATCCATCGAAGGTGCACCAAGGTGTTGATTTTCTACCCTAAGGTGCCCAACGAGCTATTTTCCCACTGAAGGTGCCTAGCGATAGTGCCAAGGGACTGTTTTGGCCATCGAAGGTGCACCAACTGCTGATTTTCCCACCTAAGGTGCCCAACGGGCTATTTTTCCCACCGAAGGTGTCTAGCGATGGTGCCAAGGGATTGTTTTAGTCATCGAAGGTGCACGAAGGTGTTGATTTTCCTACCTAAGATGCCCAACGCACTATTTTTCCCACCGAAGGTGCCTAGTAAAGGTGCCAAGGGATTGTTTTGGCCACCAAAGTTGCACCAAGGTGTTGATTTTCCTACCTAAGGTGCCCAACGGGCTATTTTTCCCACCAAAGGTGCCTAGAAACAGTGCGAAGGGACTGTTCCAGTGACCGAAGGTGCATCAAGGTGATGATTTTCGCACCTAAGGTGCCCAATAGGCTATTCTTCCCACCGATGGTGCCTAGCGAATGTGCCAAGGGAATGTTTCAGCGACCAAAGGTGCACCAAGGTGTTGATTTTCCCACCAAAGGTGGCCAACAGGCTATTTTTCCCATCTAAGGTGCCTAGTGACCATGCCAAGGGACTGTTTCAACCACTGAAGCTACACCAAGGTGTTGATTTTCCCACCGAAGGTGCCCAACGGTCTGTTTTTCCCACGAAGGTGCCCAACGGTCTATTTTTCCCACCGAAGGTGCCCAAAGGGCTATTTTCCCATCTAAGGTGGCCAACGGGCTATTTTTCCCATCAAAGGTGTCTAGCAGCGGTGCCAAGGGATTGTTTCTGCCACCGAAGGTGCACCAAGGTCTTGATATTCCCACCTAAGGTGCCCAATGGGCTATTTTTCCCACCAAAGGTGCCTTGCAACGATGCCAAGGATTGTTTTGGCCACCAACGGTGCACCAAGGTGCTAGTATTCCCACATAAGTTGCCCAACAGGCTATTTTTCCCGTGAAAGGTCCCTTGCGACACTGCCAAGAGACTGTTCTTACCACCTAAGGTGCACCAAGGTGCTGATTTTTCCACTGAAGATGCCCTACTGGCTATTTTTCATACTGAAGGTGTCTCATGTTAATGCTTGGGACAATTTCGGCCAACGAATTTGCACCAAAGTGTTGATTCTCCCACCGAAGGTGCCTAGTGACTGTGCCAATGGGTTGTTTCAGCCACCGAAGGTGCACCAAGATGCTGATTTTCCCACCGAAGGTGAGCAACGGGCTATTTTTCCCACCAAAGGTTCCTAGTGACCATGCTAAGGGACTGTTTCAGCCACTGAAGGTGTCAAGCGACCATGCCTAGGGATTGTTTCAGCCTCCAAAGTTGCACCAAGGTGCTGATTTTCCCACTGAAGGTGCCTAGCGGGCTATTTTCCCACCAAAAGTGCCTAACAACCGTGCCAAGGGACTGTTTTGGCCATTAGAGGTGCTCCAGCTGCTGATTTTCCCACCTAAGGTGCCCAACGGGCATTTTTTCCCACCGAAGGTGTCTAGCAATGGTGCCAAGGGATTGTTTTAGTCATCGAAGGTGCACGAAGGTGTTGATTTTCCTTCCTAAGTTGCCCAACGCGCTTTTTTTCCCACTGAAGGTGCCTAGTGAAGGTGCCAAGGGACTGTTTTGGCCACCAAAGTTGCACCAAGGTGTTGACTTTCCCACCTAAGGTGCCAAACGGGCTATTTTTCCTACTAAAGATGCCTAGTGACGATGCGAAGGGACTGTTCGGGTGACCGAAGGTGCATCAAGGTGATAATTTTCGCACCTATGGTGGCCAATAGGCTATTCTTCCCACCAAAGGTGCCTACCGAACGTTCCAAGGGAATGGTTCAGCCACCGAAGGTGCACCAAGGTGTTGATTTTCCCACCAAAGGTGCCTAATAGGCTATTTTTCCCACCGAAGGTGCCTAATGACCATGCCAACGAGCTATTTCGCCCACCGAAGCCACATCAAGGTTCTGATTTTTACACCGAAGGTGCCCAACGGGCTATTTTTCCCATCCAAGGAGCCTAAAAACCATGCTAAGGGACTGTTTCGACCACTGAAGCTACACCAAGGTGCTGATTTTCCCACCGAAGGTGCCAAATGGTCTATTTTTCCCACTAAAGGAGCCCAATGGTCTATTTTTCCCACCGAAGGTGCCCAAAGGGCTATTTTCCCACCTAAGGTGGCCAACCATCTACTTTTCCCACCAAAGATGTCTAGCAACGGTGCCAAGGGATTGTTTCTACCATCGATGGTGCACCAAGGTCCTAATATTCCCACCTAAGGTGCCCAACAGGCTATTTTTCCCTCCGAAGGTGCCTTGCGACGATGCTAAGGATTGTTTTGGCCACCAAAGGTGCACCAAGTTGCTGGTATTCCCACATAAGTTGCCCAACATGCTATTTTTCCCATGAAAGGTCCCTTCTGACACTGCCAAGAGACTATTTTTACCAGCTAAGGTGCACCAAGGTGTTGATTTTTCCACCGAAGAAGCCCTACGGGCTATTTTTCACACCGAAGGTGCCTCGTGTCAGTGCCAAGGGACAATTTCGGCCACCGAATGTGGACCAAGATGCTAATTATCCCACTGAAGGTGCCTAGTGACTGTGCCAACTGGTTGTTTTGGCCACGAAAGGTGCACCAAGGTGCTTATTTTCCAACCGAAGGTGCCAAGTAACTGTGCCAAGGAATTGTTTCAGCCACCCAAGGCGCACTAAGGTGCTGATTTTCCCACCGAAGGTGAGCAATAGGCTATTTTTCCCACCAAACGTTCCTAGTGACCATGTTAAGGGACTGTTTCGACCACTGAAGGTGCCAAGCAACCATGCCAAGGGATTGTTTCAGCCTTTAAAGTTGCACCAAGGTGCTGATTTTCCCACTCAAGGTGCCTAGTGGGCTATTTTTCCCACCGAAAGTGCCTAGTGACCGTGCCAAGGGATTGTTTTTGCCATCGGAGGTGCACCAGCTGCTAATTTTCCCACCTAAGGTGCCCAACGGGCTATTTTTGCCACCAAAGGTTTCTAGCAATGGTGCCAAAGGATTGTTTTAGTCATCGAAGGTGCACAAACGTGTTGATTTTCCCACCTAAGGTGCCCAACGCACTATTTTTCCCATTGAAGGTGCCTAGTGAAGGTTCCAAGGTACTGTTTTGGCCAGCAAAGTAGCACCAAGGTGCTGGTTTCTCTACCTAAGGTGCCCAACGGGCTATTTTTCCCACCAAAGGTGCCTAGTGAAGGTGCAAAGGGACTGTTCGGGCGACCGTAGGTGCATCAAGGTGCTAATTTTTGCACCTAAGGTGCCCAACAGGCTATTCTTCCCACCGAAGGTGCCTAGCAAACATGCCAAGGGAATGTTTCAGCCACCAAAGTTGCACCAAGGTGTCGATTTTCCCACCTAAGGCACCCAATGGGATATTTTTCCCACTGAAGGTGCCTAATGACCATGCCAACGAGCTGTTTCGCCCACCTAAGCCACATCAAGGTGCTGATTTTTACACCGAAGGTGTCCAACAGGCTATTTTTCTCATCTAAGGTGCCTAGCGACCGTGTCAAGGGACTGTTTCGACCACCGAAGCTACACCAAGGTGCTGATTTTCCAACCGAAGGTGCCAAACCTTCTATTTTTCCCACCAAAGGTGCCCAACGGTCTATTTTTCCCACCGAAGGTGCCCAAAGGGCTATTTTCCCACCTAATGTGGCCATCGGGCTATTTTTCCCACCAAAGGTGTCTAGTGATGGTGCCAAAGGATTGTTTTTGCCATCGAAGGTCCACCAAGGTCCTGATATTCCCACCTAAGGTGCCCAACGGGCTATTTTTCCCACCAAAGGTGCCTTGCGACGATGCCAAGGATTGTTTTGGTCATCACAGGTGCACCAAGGTGCTAGTATTCCCACATAAGTTGCCTAACAGGCTATTTTTCCCACGAAATGTCCCTTATGTCACTCCTAAAAAACTGTTTTTACCACCTAAGGTGCACCAAGGTGCTAATTTTTTCACCGAAGATGCCCTACTACCTATTTTTCACACCGAAGGTGCCTCGTGTCAGTGCCAGAGGACAATTTCGGCCACCGAATGTGCACCAAGGTGCTGGTTCTCCCATCGAAGGTGCCTAGCGACTGTGCCAACAGGTTGTTTTGGCCACCAAAGGTGCACCAAGGTGCTAATTCTCCAGCCGAAAGTGCCAAGCGACCATGCCAAGGAACTGTTTCAGCCACCGAAGGTGCACTACGGTGCTGATTTTGCCACAGAAGATGAGCAACGGACTATTTTTCCCACCAAATGTTCCTAGTGAACATGCTAAGGGACTGTTTCGGCCACTGAAGGTGCCAAGCAACCATGCCAAGGGACTGTTTCGGCCTCCAAAGTTGCACCAAGTTGTTGATTTTCCCACTAAAGGTGCCTAGCGAGCTATTTTTCCCACCGCAAGTGCCTAACGACCATGCCAAGGGACTGTTTCGACCACCGAAGCTTCACCAAGGTGTTAATTCCCCCCCTGAAAGTTCCAACGGTCTATTTTTCCCAGCGAAGGTGCCCAGCATCCGTGCCAAGAGACTGTTTCAGCCACCGAAGGTGCACAAAGGTGCTAATTTTCCCACCTAAGGGGCCTAATGGGCTATTTTTTGCACTTACGGTGCCTTGCAACCGTGTCAAGGGACTGTTTCAGCCATCGAAGGTCTACCAAGCTGCTGATTTTCACACCTAAGATGCCCAACGACATATTTTTCTGATCGAAAGTGCCTAGCGACCATGCTAAGGGACTCTTTCGGCCTCCAAGGGTGCACCAACGAGCTATTTTTCTGACCTACGGTGCCTCGCAACGATGTCAAGGGACTGTTTTAGCCATCGGAGGTCAGCCAAGGTGTTGATTTTCACACCAAAGGTGCCCAACGGGCTATTTTTCCCACCAAATGTGTCTAGCAACCATGCCATAGGACTGTTTCGGCCAACAAAGGTGCACCAAGATGCTGATTTTCCTACTTAAGGTGCCCAACAGGCTATTTCTCCCACTTACGGTGCCTCACGATCGTGTCAAAGGACTGTTTTGGCCACCGAAGGTCTGCCAAGGTGTTGATTTTCACACCGAAGGTGCCCAATGGGATATTTTTCCCACAGAAGGTGCGTAGCGATCGTGCCAAGCGACTTTTTCGATCACCAAAGGTGCACCAAGGTGTTGATTTTCCCACCGAAGGTGCCCAACGGGTTAGTTTTCCCACCGAAGGTGCCTAGCAACAGTGGCAAGGGACTATTTTGGTTACCGAGGTGCACCAAGTTGCTGATTTTCCCACCTAAGGTGCCCAACAGGCTATTTTTCCCACCAAAGGTGCCTAGCGATGGTGTCAAATGGCTGTTTTGGACAACGAAGGTGCATCAAGGTGCTGATTTTCCCACCTAAGGTGTCCAATGGGTTATTTTTCCCACTAAAGGTACCAAGGGACCATTTTGGCTATCGAAGGTGCACCAAGGTGCTGATCTTCCAACCTAAGGTGCCCAACTGGCTATTTTTCCTACTGAAGGTGCCTAGCTACTATGCCAAGGGACTATTTCGGCCACCAAAGATGCACCAACGTGCTGATTTTCCAACCTAAGGTACCGAAGGGGCTATTTTTCCCACCAAAGGTGCCTAGCGATGATGCCAAATGACTATTTTTGTCCTCCGAAGGTGCATCAAGGTGTTGATTTTCCCACCTAAGGTGCCCAATGAGTTATTTTTCCCATCGAAGGGGCCTAGTGACGGCACCAAGGGACTGTTTTGGCTACCAAAATTGTACCAAGGTGTTGATTTTCCATCCTAAGGTGCCCAATGGGCTATTTTTCTCACCAAAGGTGCCTAGCGATGGTACCAAGGGACAGTTTTGGCCACTGAAGGTGCACCAAGCTCCTGATCTTCCCACCGAAGGTGCACAACAGGCCATTTTTCCCACCAAAGGTGCCTAGTGACCGAGCCAAGGGACTGTTCTAGCCTCCAAAAGTGTGCCGATGTGCTGTTTCAACAACCGAAGGTGCAGCAAGGTGCTAATTTTCACACAGAAGGAGCCCAAAAGGCTATTTTTCCCACCAAAGTGCCTAGCGTCCATGCCAAGGGATTGCTTCGACCACCGAAGGTGCACGAAGGTACTGATTTTCCCATCTAAGGTGCCTAACAGGCTATTTTTCCAATTGAAGTTCCTAGCGACTATGCCAAGGGACTTTTTTTCCACCAAAGGTGCACCAAGGTGCCAATTTTCCCACCAAAGGTTCCCAACGGGCTATTTTTCCCACCAAAGGTGCCTAGCGACCGTTTGAAAGGACTGTCTCGACCATCGAAGCTACACCAAGGTGCTGATTTTCCCACCAAAGCTACCCAATTGGCTATTTTTCCCACCGAAAGTGCCTAGCTACTGTGTCAAGGGAATTTTTTGGTCATCGAAGGTGCACCAAGGTGCTGATTTTCCTATCTAAGGTGCCTAGCAACCGTGCCAAGGGACTGTGATGGTGTACCAAGGTGATAATTTTCCCACTGAAGGTGCCCAAAGGGTTTTTTTTCCCACCGAAGGTGCCTAGTGATTGTGTCAAGGGACTGTTTTGGTCACCAAAGGTGCACCAAGGAGCTGATATTCCCACCGAAGGTGCCTAGCGACGTTGCCAACAGGCCGTTTCACCAACCGAAGGTGCATCGAGGTGTTGATTTTCCCACAGAAGGTGCCTAGCGACGTTGCCACGGGACTATTTCGACGACCGAAGCTACATCAAGGCATTGATATTCACACCAGAGGTGCCCAATGGGCTATATTTGCCAACAAAGGTGCCTAGCGACTGTGCCAACGGGTTGTTTGGCCCAACAAAGGTGCACCAAGGTGTTGATTTTCCTACCACAGGTGCCTAGCGACCATTTCAAGGGACTGCTTCAGCCACAGAAGTTGCACCAAGGTCCTGATTTTTCCATCGAAGGTGCCCAACAGGCTATTTTTCCCACGGAAGGTGCCTAGCAACCATGCCAAGGGACTGTTTAAGTAACACAAGGTGCACCAAAGTGTTGATTTTCACATTGAAGCTGCCTAACGGGCTATTTTTCCCACCGAAGGCGCCTAGGGACCTGCCAAGGGACTGTTTCAGCCACCAAAGGCACCTAGAGACTGTGCCAAGGGACTGTTTCGGCGTCCAAAAGTGCACCAACAGGCTATTTTTCTGACCTACAATGCCTTGCGATCGTGTCAAGGGACTGTTTTAGCCACGTGAGGTCCGCCAAGGTGGCCATTTTCACACTGAAGGTGCCCAACTGGATATTTTTCCCACCAAAAGTGCCGAGTGACCATGTCGTGGGATTCTTTCGGGCACCCAAGGTGCACCAAGATGCAATTTTCCCACTTAAGGTGTCGAACGATCTATTTTTCCCATCAAAGGTGCCTAGTGATCGTGTCAGGGGACCGTTTCAGCCACCGAAGGTGCACCAAGGTGCTTATTTTCCCACCTAGGATGCCTAGTGACCGTACCACGGGACTATTTCGACCATCGAAGGAGCACCAAGGTGCTGATTTTCCCACTGAAGGTACCCAACGACCTTTTTTTCCCACAGAAGGTGTCAAGGGACTGCTTCGGCCACCGAAGGCGCCTAGCGACTGTTCCAAGGGTCTATTTTGGCCTCCAATCGTGCACCAAGGTGCTGATTTTCCCATTGATGGTGCCTAGCAACGATTCCAAGGGACTGTTTTGATAACTGACGGTGCACCAAGGTGCCGATTTTCTTACCAAAGGTGCCCAATGGGTTTTTTCCCACAAAAGATGCTTAGCGACCATGCCAAGGGACTTTTACGGCCACCGAAGGTGCATCAAGGTGTTGATTTTCCCACCTAAGGTGCATAACGGGCTGTTTTTCCCCCCGAAGGTGCCTAGCAACTGTGCCAAGGGACTATTTTAGCCGCTGAATGCACTGATTTTCCAACCTAAGGTGCCCCACGGGCTATTTTTCCCACCGAAGGTGTTTAGCGACGGTGCCAAGGGACTGTTCCGGCCACCAAAGCTGCACCAAGGTGTTGATTTTGCAACCTAAGGTCCCCAATAGGCTGTTTTTCCACCAAAGGTGCCTAGAAACAGTGCCAAGGGACTGTTTTAGCCACCGAAGGTGCACCAAGGTGCTGATTTTCCCACCTAAGGTGTCCAAGGAGCTATTTTTCCCACCGAAGTTGTCTAACGACGATGCCAAGGGATTGTTTCTGCCATTAAAGGTGAGCCAAGGTGCTGATATTCCCACCTAAGGTGCCCAACGGGCCCTTTTTCCCACCAAAGGTTCCTTGAGATGATGCTAAGGTACTGTTTTGGCCATCGAAGGTCTACCAAGGTGCTAATTTTCACAACGAAGGTGCCCAACGGGCTATTTTTTCCACCGAAGGTGCCAAGCAACCATATCATGGGACTATTTTAGCCATCCAAGGTGCACCAAGATGCTGATTTTCCCACTTAAGGTGCCCAACAGGCTATTTTTCCAACCATAGGTGACTAGCGACCATGCTAAGGGACTATTTCGACCACCAAAGCTACATTAAGGAGATGATTTTCCTGCTCAAGGTGCTTAACGAGCTATTTTTCTGGCCGAAGATGCCTAGTGACTGCGCTAAGGGACTGTTTCTGCCCCCAAAGGTGCACCAAGGTGTTGATTTTCCCATCTAAGGTGCCAACGGGCCATTTTTCCCAACAAAGGTGTCTAGCATCGGTGCCAAAGGACTGTTTTAGCCACCGAACGTGCACAAAGGTGTTTATTTTCCCACCTAAGTTTCCCAACAAGCTATTTTTCCCACCAAAGGTACCTAGTGACTGTGCCATAGGACTATTTTGGCCACCAAAGTTGCACCAAGGTGCTGATTTTCCCACCCAAGGTGCCCAACAGGTTATTTTTCCCACCGAAGGTGCCTAACGACCGCGCCAATGGGCTGTTTCGCCCACCGAAGCTACATCAAGGTGCTCATTTTTGCACCAAAGGTGCCCAACGGGCTATTTTTCTCACTGAAGGTGCCTAGCGACATGCTAAGGGACTGTTTCGACTACCGAAGCTACACCCAGGTACTGATTCTCCTACCGAAGGTGCCCAGCAGTTTATTTTTCCCACAGACGGTGCCTAGCGACTGTGCCAAGGGACTGTTTCAGTCACCAATGGTTCACAAAGGGGATGATTTTCCCAGCTAAGGTGCCCAACGAGCTATTTTTCCCACTTACGGTGCCTCGCGACCGTGTCAAGGGACTGTTTCGGCCACCAAAGGTACCCAATGGGATATTTTTCCCACTGAAGGTGCCTAGTGACTGTGCAATGCGACTATTTCGACTACCTAAGTTGCACCAAGGTGATGATATTCCCACCAAAGGTACCTAACAGGCTATTTCTCCCTCTGAAGGTGCCTTGCGATGGTGCCAAGTGACTGTTTTGGCCACCGAAGGTGCCTTGCGACGATGCCAAGGGATTCTTTTTGCCACCAAAGGTGCACCAAGGTGCTGATTTTTCCACCGAAGATGCCCTACGGCCTATTTTTCATACTGAAGGTGCCTCGTGTCTATGCCAAGGAACAATTTCGGCCACCGAATGTGCACCGAGGTGCTGAGTCTCCTACTAAAGGTGCCTAGCGACTGTTCCAAGGGACTGTTTCAGCCATCAAAGGTGCACTAAGGTGCTGATTTTCCCACCGAAGGTAAGCAACTGGCTATTTTTCCTACCGAAGGTTCCTAGTGACCATACGAAGGGACCGTTTCGGCCACTGAAGGTTGGCCAAGGTGCCGATTTTCACACCAAAGTTGCCCAATGGGCTATTTTTCCCACGGAAGATGCCTAGCTACCGTGTCATAGGAATGTTTCGACCACCCAAGGTGCACTAAGATGTTGATTTTCCCACTTATGGTGCCTAATAGGCAATTTTTCCCATCGAAGGTGCCTAGCGACCATGCCAAGGGACTGTTTCAACCAGCCAAGGTAGACCAAGGTTCTGATTTTCCTACCGAAGGTGAGCAATGGGCTATTTTTCCCACCGAAGGTTCCTAGTGACCATTCCAAGGGGCTGTGTCGGCCTCCAAAGTTGCACCAAGGCGCTGATTTTCCCACTGAAGGTTCCCAACGAGTTATTTTCCCACCTACAGTGCCTAGTGACCATGTCAAGGGAATGTTTAGGCCACCAAAGGTCCGCCAAGGTTCTAATTTTCACACAAAAAATGCCCAATGGGCTACTTTTCCCACGGAAGATGCCTAGCGACTGTGCGTGCCAACCGCTTGTTTCAGCCACCGAAGGTGCACCAAGGTGCTGATTTTCTGACTGAAGGTGCCTAGCGACTTAGCCAAGGGAGTATTTCAGCCACCAAAGGTGTACCAAGTTTCTGAATTTCCCACCAAAGGTGCCCAACGGGTTATTTTCTCAACCGAAGGTGCCCACTGACTATGCCAAGGGACTGTTTCAACCACCGAAGCTACACCAAGGTGCTGATTTTCTCACCGAAAGTTCCCAATGGGCTATTTTTCCCACCGTAGGTGTCTAGCGCCCATGCAAAGGGGCTATTTCGATCACCAAAGGTGCATCAACATGCTGATTTTCCCACCTACGGTGGCCAACGGGCTATTTTTCCCACCGAAGGTGCCTAGCAAATGTGCCAAGGGACTGTTTCGATCAGCAAAGCTACACCAAGGTGAAAATTTTCCCTCTGAAGGTGCTCAATGGGCTATTTTTCCCACCGAAGATGCCTAGCGACCACGTCTAGAGATTGTTTCGGGCCCCAAATGTGCACCAAGGTGCTGATTTTCCCACCTAAGGTGCCCAACGGGCTATTTTTCCTACCGAAGATGCCTAGCATCGGTGCCAAGGGACTGTTTTGGCCACCAAAGGTGAACCAAGGTGCTTATTTTCCAACCTAAGGTTCCCAACGAGCTATTTTTCCCACCGAAGCTGCCTAGCGACCATGCCACCAGACTGTTTCAACCACCAAAGCTATGCCAAAGTGCTAATTTTCTCACCGAAGGTGCCCAATGGTGTATTTTTCCCATCGAAGGTGCCTAGCGCCTGTGCCAAGGGACTGTTTCGGCCATCGAAGGTACACAAAGGTGCTGATTTTCCAACCTAAGGTGCCCAGCTGGCTATTTTTCCCACTTACAGTGCCTCGAGACCATGTCAAGGGACTGTTTCTGTCACCGATGGTCTGCCAAGGTGTTGATTTTCACATCGAAGGTGACCAACAGGATATTTTTCCCACTGAAGTTTCCCAGCGACCGTGCCAAGGAAGGTGACCAACAGGATATTTTCCCACTGATTTTCCCAGTTAAGGTGCTCAACAGGCTATTTTTCTCACCAAAGATGCCTAGCAACCTCACCAGGGGACTGTTTCGACCACCAAAGCTACACCAAGGTGATGATTTTACCACCGAAGGTGCTTAATGGGTTATTTTTCCCACCAAAGGTGCCTAGCGACCGTTCCAAGGGACTGTTTTGGCCCCTAAAGATGCAACAAAGTGCTGATTTTCTGACCTAAGGTGCCCAATGAACTATATTTCCCACCGAAGCTGCCTAGCAATTGTGCCAAGGGCTTTTTTGGATCACCGAAGCTATAGCAAGGTGTTAATTTTCCTACCGAAGGTGCCCAACGGTCTACTTTTCCCCCCAAAGGTGCCTAGCGCCCATGCCAAGGGACTGTTTTGACCACCGAAGGTACACAAAGGTGCTGATTTTCCCACCTAAGGTGCCCAACGGGCTATTTTTCCCACAGAAGGTGCCTAGCATCGTTGCCAAGGGACTGTTTTGGCCACCAAAGGTGCACCAAGGTGCTTATTTTCCTATCTAAGGTTCCCAACGAGCTATTTTTCCCACCGAAGCAACCTAGCGACTGTGCCACCGGACTGTTTCAACCACCGAAGCTACACCAAGGTGCTGATTTTCCCATCGAAGGTGCCCAACGGTCTATTTTTCCTACCGAAGGTGCCTAGCGCCCATGCCAAGGACTTTTTTGGGCACCAAAGGTACACAAAGGTGTTGATTTTCCAACCTAAGGTGCCCAGCTGGCTATTTTTCCAACTTACAGTGCCTCGAGACCGTGTCAAGGGACTATTTCTATCACCAACGGTCTGTCAAGGTGTTGATTTTCACATCGAAGGTGACCAACAGGATATTTTTCCCACTGAAGTTGCCTTGCGACCGTGCCAAGGAATGGTTTTGGCATCTAAAGGTGTGCCAACGGTCTATTTTTCTGACCTACAGTGCCTTGCAATCGTGTCAAGGGACTGTTTCGGCCACTGGAGGCCCACCAAGGTGCTGATTTTCGCACCAAAGGTGCCCAACGAGCTATTTTTCCCACCGAAGGTGCCTTTAGACCATGACATGGGACTGTTTTGGCCACCCGAGCTACACCAAGATGCTGATTTTCCCACTTAAGGTGCCCAACAGGCTATTTTTCTCACCGAAGATGCCTAGCAACCTTACCAGGGGACTGTTTCGACCACCAAAGCTACACCAAGGTGATGATTTTACCACCGAAGGTGCTCAATGGGCTATTTTTCCCACCGAAGGTGCCTAGCGACTGTTCCAAGGGACTATTTCGACACCTAAAGATGCAGCAAGGTGCTGATTTTCTGACCTAAAGTGCCCAACGGGCTATATTTCCCACCGAAGGTGCCTAGCGACCGTGCCAAGGGCCTTTTTCGATCACCGAAGCTATAGCAAGGTGCTAATTTTCCTACCGAAGGTGCCCAACGGTCTACTTTTCCCCCCAAAGGTGCCTAGCGCCCATGCCAAGGGACTGTTTTGACCACCGAAGGTACACAAAGGTGCTGACTTTCCCACCTAAGGTGCTCAATGGGTTATTTTCCCCACTTATAGTGCCTTGCGACCGTGTCAAGGGACTGTTTCGGCCACCAAAGGTCTGCCAAGGTGCTAATTTTAACAACGAAGGTGCCCAACGGGATATTTTTCCCACCAAAGGTGCATAGCGACCATTCGAAGGGACTATTTTGACCTCCAAAGGTGCACCAACGAGTTATTTTTCTGACCTACAGTGCCTAGTGACCGTGTCAAGGGACTATTTTGGCCACCAGAAGTCCACCAAGGTGTTGATTTTCACACCGAAGGTGCCTAGAGACCATGCCATGGGATTGTTTAGGCCACCCAAGGTGCTCCAAGATGCTGATTTTCCCACTTAAGGTGCCCAACAAGCTATTTTTCCCACCGAAGGTGCCTAGCGACCGTGCCAAGGGATTGTTTCGACCACCAAAGTTGCACCAAGATGATGATTTTCCCACCGAAGATGCCCAACGGGCTATTTTTCCCATCGAAGGTGCCTAGCGACCGTGCCAAGGGACTATTTTGGCCCCCAAAGGTGCACCAATGTGCTGATTTTCCCACCTAAGGTGCGCAACGGGCTATTTTTCCCACCGAAAGTGCCTCACATCAGTGTCAAGGGACTGTTTTGACCACCGAAGGTCCACGAAGGTGCTGATTTTCACGCCGAAGATGCCCAATGGGCTATTTTTCCCACGGAAGATGCCTAGCGATTGTGTCATGGGAATGTTTCGGCCACCCAAGGTGAACCAAGACGCTGATTTCGCCACTTAAGGTGCCCAACGGGCTATTTTTCCTGCCGAAGGTGCCCAGCGACCATGCCAAAGGACTGTTTCGACAACCAAAGTTACACCAAGGTGCTGATTTTCCCGCCAAAGGTGAGCAATGGGTTATTTTTCCTACTGAAAGTTCCCAGTGACCGGGCCAAGTGACTATTTCAGCCACCGAAGGTACCAAGCGACCGTGCCAAGGGACTATTTCGGCCTCCAAAGTTGCACCAAGGTGTTGATTTTCCCACCGAAGGATCCCAACGACCTATTTTCCCACCCACGATACCTAGTGACCTTGTCAAGGGAATGTTTAGGCCACTGAAGGTTCGCCAAGTTCCTGATTTTCACACCGAAAGTGCCCAATGGGCTATTTTGCCTACGGAAGATGCCTAGCGACCATGCGTGCCAACCACTTGTTTAAGCCACTGAAGGAGCTGATTTTCCTACCGAAGGTGCCTAGAGACCGAACCAAGGAACTGTTTCGGCCACCAAAGGTGAACCAAAATTTTGATTTTCTAACCTATGGTGCCCAACGGGCTATTTTTCCCACCGAAGGTGCCTAATGACTGTGCCAAGGAACTGTTTCAACCACTAAAGCTACACCAAGGTGAAGATTTTCCCTTCGAAGGTGCTCAACGGGCTATTTTTCCCACCGAAGATACCTAGCGACCGTGTCGAGGAATTGTTTTGGCCCCCAAAGGTGCACCAAGGTGCTGATTTTCCCACCTAAGGTGCCCAACGGGCTATTTTTCCCACCAAAGGTGCCTAGCATCGTTGCCAAAGGACTGTTTTGGCCACCAAAGGTGCACCAAGGTGCTTATTTTCCTACCTAAGGTTCCCAACGAGCTATTTTTCCCACCGAAGCAACCTAGCGACTGTGCCACCGGATTGTTTTGACTACCGAAGCTACACCAAGGTGCTGATTTTCCCACCAAAGGTGCCCAACGGTCTATTTTTCCCACCAAAGGTGCCTAGCGCCCATGCCAAGGGACTTTTTTGGGAGCCAAAGGTACACAAAGGTGTTGATTTTCCAACCTAAGGTGCCCAACGGGCTTTTTTTCCTACTTACGGTGCCTCGTGACCGTGTCAAGGGACTGTTTCAGTCACCTATGGTCTACCAAGGTGCTGATTTTCACATTGAAGGTGCCCAATAGGATATTTTTCCCACTGAAGTTTCCTAGCGACCGTGCCAAGGGATTGTTTCGGCATCCAAAGTTGCGCCAACGGTCTATTTTTCTGACCCACAGTGCCTTGTGACTGTGTCAAGGGACTGTTTCGGCCACTAGAGGTTCGCCAAGGTGCTGATTTTCGCACCAAAGGTGCCCAACGAACTATTTTTCCCACCAAAGATGCCTTTAGACCATGACATGGGACTATTTCGACCCCCAAAGGTACACCAAGGTGCTGATTTTCCAACCTAAGGTACCCAATGGGCTATTTTTCCCACCGAAGGTGCCTAGCGACCATGCCAAGGGCCTTTTTCGACCACCGAAGCTACAACAAGTTGCAAATTTTCCTACCGAAGGTGGAAAACAGTATATTTTTCCCACCCAAGGAGCCTAGCACCGGTGCCAGGGGACTGTTTTGTCCACCGAAGGCACATAAATGCGCTGATTTTCCCACCTAAGGTGCCCATCGGGTTATTTTCCCCTCTTACGATGCCTTATGATCGTGTCAAGGGACTGTTTCAGCCATCGAAGGTCTGCCAAGGTGCTAATTTTAACACCGAAGGTGCCTAATGGGATATTTTTCCCGCCGAAGGTGCCTAACCACAGTTCCAAGGGACTGTTTCAGCCTCCAAAGGTGCACCAACGAGCTATTTTTCGGGCTACAGTGCCTAGCAATCATGTCAAGGGACTGTTTCAACCACCAAAGCTACACCAAGGTGATGATTTCGGTGCCCAACGGGTAAATTTTCCCACCGAAGGTGCCTAGCGACCGTGGTAAGGGACTGTTTTGGCCCCAAAAGGTGCACCAAGGCGCTTATTTTCCCACCTAAGGCACACAACGGGCTATTGTTCCCAATGAAGGTGCCTCACATCTGTGTCAAATGACTGTTTAGGCCACTGAAGGTCTGCCAAGGTACTGATTTTCACACAGAAGATACCCAATGGGCTATTTTTCCTACAGAAAATGCCTAGCGAACGTGTCATGGGAATGATTCGGCCACCCAAGGTGCAAAAAGATGCTAATTTTCCCACTTAAGGTGCCTAACGGGCTATTTTTCCTACCAAAGCTGCCTAGCGACCGTGCCAAGGGACTGTTTCGACCACCAAAGCTACACCAAGGCGCTGATTTTCCCGCCGAAGGTGAGCAACGGGCTATTTTTCCCACCGAAGGTTCCAAGTGACTGTGCCAAGGGACTGTTTCGGTCACCGAAGGCGCCAAGCGACCGTACCAAGGGACTGTTTCAGCCTCCAAAGTTGCACCAAGGTGTTGATTTTCCCACCGAAGGTTCCCAACGGGCTATTTTCTGACCCACGGTGCCTAGTGACCATGTCCAGGGACTGTTTAGGCCACCGAAGGTCTGCCAAGGTGCTGATTTTCACACCGAAAATGGTCATTAGGCTATTTTTCCTATGGAAGATGCCTAGTGACCATGCCAACTGCTTGTTTCGGCCGCCGAAGGTGCACCAAAGTGATGATTTTCCCACCAAAGATGCCTAGCGACCGAGCCAAGGAACTGTTTCGACCGCCAAAGCTACACCAAGGTGTTGATGGGCTATTTTTCCCAATGAAGGTGCCTAATGCCCACGCCAAGGGGCTATTTCGGCCACCGAAGATGCACCAAGATGCTGATTTTCCCACCTACGGTGCCCAATAGGCTATTTTTCCCATCGAAGGTTCCTAACGGCGGTGCCAAGGGATTGTTTTGGCCACCAAAAGTGCACCAACGTGCTGATTTTGCCACTAAAAGTGCCCAACGGGCTATTTTTCCCGCCAAAGGTGCCTAACGACCGTGTCAAGGGACTGTTTCGGCCATCGAAGGTGCACTAAGGTGCTAATTTTTCCACCGAAGGTGCGTAGTGCCCGTGCTAACGGGTTGTTTCGCCTACCGAATGTGCACGAAGAAGCTGATTTTCCTACCGAAGGTGCATAGTGACCATGCCAACGGACTGTTTTGCCCACTAAAGGTGAACCAAGGTGCTGATTTTCCCACCAAAGGTGCCTAGCGACCGTGCCAAGGGACTATTTTGGTGATTGAAAGGGCACCAAGGTGCTGATTTTCCCACTGAAGGTGCCCAACGGGCTATTTTTCCCACCGAAGGTGCCTAGTGATCGAGCCAAGGCACTGTTTCGGCCGCCAAAGGTGCCTAGCGACTGTGCCAAGGGATTGTTTCGATCTCCAAAGGTGAACTAAGATGTTGTTTCGACCACCGAATGTGCACCAACGTGCTGATTTTCACACCGAAGGAGTCCAATGGGCTATTTTTGCTACTGAAGGTGCCTAGCACCCGTGCCAAGGGACTGTTTTGGCCACCGAAGGTGAACCGAGGTGCTGGTTTTCTCGCCTAAGGTGCCTAACAAGCTATTTTTCCAACCGAAGGTTCTTAGCGGTAGTGCCAAGGGGCCGTTTTTGCCACAAAAGATGCACCAAGGTGTTGATTTTCCACCGAAGGTGCCCAATGGGCTTTTTTTCCCACCGAAGCTGGCTAGCAACCGTGCCAAGGGACTGTTTCAACCACCAAAGCTACACTGAAGTGCTAAATTTCCCACAAAAGATGCCCAACAAGCACTTTTTCCTACTGAAGGTGCCTAGCAACTGTGTCAAGAGACTATTTCGGCCATCGAAGGTGCACGAAGGTGTTGATTTTCCCACCTATGGTATCTAGCGACCATGCCAAGGGACTGTTTCGACCACCAAAGGTACACCAAGGTGCTAATTTTCCCGCCAAAGGTGCCCAACGGGCCTTTTTTCCCATCGAAGGTGCATAGTGACAGTGCCAAGGTACTGTTTTGGCCACTGAAGGTGCCTAGCTTTCGTGCCAAGGGACTGTTTCAGCTCCAAAGGTGCACCAATGTGTTGTTTCGTCCACTGAAGTTGCACGAAGGTGCTGATTTTCCCATTGAAGGTGCCTAGCAACCGTGTGAATGGACTGTTTCAGCCACCGAAGTTGCACAAAGGTGCAGATTTTCCCACCGAAGGTGCCCAATGGGTTATTTTTCCCACCGAAGGTGCCTAGCGACCATGCCAAGGGATTGTTTTGGCCACCAAAGGTGCACCAAGGTTCTGATTTTCCCACCGAAGGTGCCCAACTGACTTTTTTTCCCACCGAAGGTGTCTTGCAACCTTGCCAAGGGACTGTTTCAGCCACCAAAGCTACACCAAGGTGTTGATTTTCTAGCTGAAGGTGCCTAGCGACTGTGCCAAGGGACTGTTTTAGTTCCCGAAGGTGCACCAAGGTGATGATTTTGCCTTTGAAGGTGCCCAACGGGTTATTTTTCCCACCAAAGGTGCCTAGTGACCATGCAAAGGGACTGTTTCGACCACTGAAGGTGCCTAGCGACCATGTCAGGGTTCTATTTAGGCCTCCAACGGTGCACCAGGGTGCTGATTTTCCCACCAAAGGTGCCCAACGGGCTATTTTTCCCACCTACGGTGCCTCGCGACCATTTCAAGGGACTGTTTTGGCCACCAAAGGTCTACCAAGGCTCTAATTTTCAGACGAAAGGTTTACAACGGGCTATTTTTCCTGTCGAAGGGGCCTAGCAATTGTGCCAAGGGACTATTTCGGCCACTAAAGGTGCATCAAGGTGCTCATTTTCCTAAGTAAGGTGCACGATGGGATTTTTCCCATAAAGGTGCTTAGCGACCGTGCCAAGATACTGTTTTCGCCATCGAAGGTGTTGATTTTCCCATCTAAGGTGCCCAACGGGCTATTTTTCCCATCAAAGGTGTCTAGCGACAGTGCCAAGAGACTGTTTCAACCATCGAAGGTGCACCAAGGTGTTGATTTTCTAACCTAAGGTGCCCAACGGGCTATTTTTCTCACAGAAGGTGCCTAGCCATAGTGCCAAGGGATTGTTTTGGCCACAAAAGGTGCACCAGCTGCTGATTTTCCCACCTAAGGTGCCCAACGGGTTATTTTTCCCATGGAAGGTGCCTAGCGATGGTGCCAAGGGACTATTTTGGCCACCAAAGGGGCACCAAGGTGCTGATTTTCCTACCAAAGGTACCCAGTGGGTTATTTTTCCCACCGAAGGTGCCTAACGACAATGTCAAGGGACTGTTTTTGCCACAAAAGTTGCACCAAGGTGCTGATTTTCGGACTTAAAGTTCCCAACTGGCTATTTTTCCCATCGAAGGTGCCTAGCGACCATTCCAAGGGACTGATTCGACCACCAAAGATGCACCAAGGGACTGATTTTGCCACCTATGGTACTCAACGGGCTATTTTTCCCACTGAAGGTGCCTAGCGATCGTGCCAACGGACTGTTTTGGCCACTGAAGGTGCACCATCTGTTGATTTTCCCTCCAAAGGTGCCCAACTGGCTATTTTTCCCACTAAAGATGTCTAGCGATGATGCCAAGGGATTGTTTCGGCCACCGAAGTTGCACTAAGGTGTTGATTTTCCCACCTAAGGTGCCAAATGCACTATTTTTCTCACCGAAAGTTCCTAGCAACGGTTCCAAGGCACTATTTTGGCCACCAAAGGTGCACCAAGGTGCTGATTTTCCCACCTAAGGTGCCCAACGAGCTATTTTTCCCACTGAAGGTGCGTAGTGTCGATGCCGGGGGACTGTTTTGGCCACCAATGGTGCCCCAAGGTTCTTATTTTCTCACCTAAGGTGCCCAATGGGTTATTTTTCCCATCGAAGGTGCCTAACAACCGTGCCAATGGGCTCTTTTGCCCACCAAAGCTACATCAAGGTGTTGATTTTCAAACCAAAGGTGGCCAACGGGCTACTTTTCTCACTGAAGGTGCCTAGCGACGGTGCTAAGGGACTGTTTCGATCACCGAAGGTACACCAAGGTGTTGATTTTCCCACCGAAGGTGCCCAGCGGTCTATTTTTCCCACCGAAGGTGCCTAACGACCTTGCCAAGGGACTGTTTCGATGACCTAAGGTGCTCAACGGGCTATTTTTCCCACTTATGGTGCCTCGTAACCATGTCAAGGGACTGTTTCTGCAATTGAAGGTCTACCAAGGTGCTAATTTTCATACCGAAGTTGCCCAATAGGATATTTTTCCCACCGAAGGTGCCTAACGACCATGCCAAAGGACTGTTTCCGCCTCCAAAGGTGCACCAACGGGCTATTTTCTAGATCTACGGTGCCTCGTGACCTTGTCAAGGGACTGTTTCGACCACCGGAGGTTTGTCAAGGTGTTGATTTTCATATCGAAGGTGCCCAACAGGCTATTTTTCCCACCAAAGGTGCATAGCGACCATGCCATGGGACTATTTCGGCCACCCAAGGTGCACCAAGATGTTGACTTTCCCACTTAAGGTGCCCAACGAGCTATTTTTCCCACCAAAGGTGCATAGCGACCATGCCAAGGGACTGTTTTGACCACCAAAGCTACACCAAGGAGATGATTTTCCCACTGAAGGTGCTCAGCGGGCTATTTCGACCCCCAAAGCTACACGGAAGGTGCCTAACGACTCTGCCAAGGGACTATTTCGACCCCCAAAGTTGCACCAAGGTGTTGATTTTCCCACCTAAGGTTCCCATCTGGCTATTTTTCCTAGCTAAGGTGCCTAGCAATGATGCCAAGTGATTGTTTTGGCCACTGAAGGTGCACCAAATTGCTAATTTTTCCACCGAAGATGCCCTATGGGCTATTTTTCCCACCTAAGGTGCCTTGTATCAGTGCCAAGGGACTGTTTCGACCACTGAATCCGCAACAAGGTGTTGATTTTCCCACCAAAGGTGCCTAGCTATGCCAACAGACTGTTTCGCCCAACGAAGGTGCACCAAGGTGTTGTTTTGCCCACCAAAGTTGCAAGAAGGTGCCCAACGGGTCTTTTTCCCCATAGAAGATGCCTAGTGACCGTGCCAAGGGACTGTTTCGGCTATTGAAGGTGCACATAGGTGCTAATTTTGCCACCGAAGGTGCCCAACGGACTTTTTTCCCCACCGAAGGTGCCCAACGGACCTTTTTCCCCACCGAAGGTGCCTAGCGACGTTGCCAAGTTACTGTTTCGGCCATCGAAGGTGCCTAATGACCGTGCCAAGGGACTGTTTCAACCTCCAAAGGTGCACCAAGGTGCTGTTTCGACCACCAAAGTTGCACGAAGGTGCAGATTTTCCCATCAAAGGTTCACAATGGATTATTTTTCAGACTGAAGGTGCCTAGCGACCGTGCCAAGGGATTGTTTTTGTCACCGAAGGTGCACCAAGGTTCTAATTTTCCCACCAAAGATGCCCAACTGGCTTTTTTTCCCACGAAAGGTGCCTCACGACCTTACCAAGGGACTATGTTGGCCACCAAAGCTACACCAAGGTGTTGATTTTCCAGCCGAAGGTGCCTAGCGACCGTGTCAAGGGACTGTTTCGGCCATCAAAGGTGCACCAACGTGTTGATTTTGCCTCCGAAAGTGCCCAATGGGCTATTTTTCCCACCAAAGGTGCCTAGTGAGCATGCCAAGGGACTGTTTCAGCCACTGAAGGTGTCTAGCGACCATTGCAAAGACTATTTTGGCCACCAAAGGTGCACCAAGGTGCTGATTTTCCCACCGGAGGCACCCAATAGGCTATTTTTCCAACTTATGGTGCCTCGCGACCATCTTAAGGGATTGTTTCGGCCACCAAAGGTCCACCAAGGTGCTGATTTTCACACCAAAGGTTCCCAACAGGCTACTTTTCCCGCCGAAGGTGGCTAACAACCATGCCAAGGGACTTTTTCGGCCATTGAAAGTGCTTCAAGGTGCTGATTTTCCTACCTAAGGTGTGCGACGAGCTGTTTTTCCCACCGAAGGTGCCTAGCGACCGTGCCAAGGTACTATTTTGGCCACTGAAGGTGCTGATTTTCCCACCTAAGGTGCTTAACGGGCTATTTTTCCCACTGAATGTGTCTAGTGACAGTGCCAAGGGACTGTCTCGGCCATCGAAGGTGCACCAAGGTGTTGATTTTCTAACCTAAGGTGCCCGACGGGCTATTTTTCCCACTAAAGGTGCCTAGCGATAATGCCAAGGGACTGTTTTGGCCACCAAAGGTGCACCGCGAACAGATTTTCCTGCCTAAGGTGCCCAACGGTTTATTTTTCCCACTGAAGGTGCCTAGCAACGGTGCCAAGGGACTATTTTGGCCACCGAAGGTGCACTAAGGTGCTAATTTTCTTACCTAAGGTGCCTAACGGGCTATTTTTCCCGTCGAAGGTGCCTAGCGACGGTGCGAAGGGACTGTTTTGGCCACTGAAGGTGCACCAAGGGGCCGATTTTCGCACTTAAGGTTTGAAGGGACTATTTCAGCCACCAAAGATGCACCAAGTTGTTGATTTTCCCACCTATGGTACGCAACGGGCTATTTTTCCCAGCAAAGGTGCCTAGTGACCGTGTTTCGACCATCGAAGGTGCACTAAGGTGTTGATTTTCTAACCTAAGGTGCCTAAGGGGCTATTTTTCCCACTGAAGGTGCCTAACGATAGTGTCAAAGGACTGTTTTAGCCACCGAAGGTGCACCATCTGCTGATTTTCCCTCCGAAGGTGCCAAACTTGCTATTTTTCTCACTGAAGATGTCTAGCGATGGTTCCAAGGGATTGTTTCGACCACTGAAGGTGCACTAAGGTGTTGATTTTCCCACCTAAGGTGCAAAATGCGCTATTTTTCTCACTGAAGGTTCCTAGTGACAGTGCCAAGGGACTGTTTTAGCTACCAAAGTTGCACCAAAGTGCTAATTTTCCCACCTAAGGTGACCAACGGGATATTTTTCCCACCGAAGGTGCGTAGCGACAGTGCCCAAGGACTGTTTGGGACACCGAAGGTAAACTAAGGTGCTGATTTTCGCACCTAAGGTCCCCAATGAGCTATTTTTCCCACCGAAGGTGCCTAGCGAACGTGCCGAGGGAATGTTTAAGCCAACAATGGTGCACCAAGGTGCTTATTTTCCCACCGAAGATGCCTAATGACCGTACCAATGGATTGTTTCGCTCACCGAAGCTACATCAAGGTGCTGATTTTTAAACTGAAGTTGCCCAACAAGCTATTTTTCCTACCGTAGGTGCCTAGTGACCATGCCATGGGACTGTTTCGACCATCGAAGCTGCACCAAGGTGTTGATTTTTCCACCGAAAGTGCCCAACGGGCTATTTTTCCCATTTAAGGTGCCTTACGGGCTATTTTTCCCACTGAAGGTGTCTAGTGATGGTGCCAAGGGATTGTGCACTAGGTGCTGATATTCCCAACTAAGGTGCCCAACGGGCTATTTTTCCCACCGAAGGAGCGTTGCGACGGTGCCAAGGGATTGTTTTGTCCACCGGAGGTCCATCAAGGTGCTGATGTTCCCACCTAAGGTGCCCAACGGGCTATTTTTCCCACCGAAGGTGCTTTGCGAATGTGCCAATGGGTTGTTTAACCCACCGAAGGGCCACCAAGGTGCTGATTTTCCCACCGAATGTGCCTTATGACCGTGCCAAGGGACTGGTTCGGCCCTTAAAGGTTCACTAAGGTGCTGTTTTCCCACCGAAGGTGCCTTGCAACGGTGCCAAGGGACTCGTTTAGCCATCGAAGGTGCACCAAGGTACTAATTTTTCCATCGAAGATGCCATACGGGCTATTTTTCGCACCGAAGGTGCCTCTTGTCCATGCCAAAGGACATTTTTGGCCACCGAATCTGCACCAGGGTGCTGATTCTACACCGAAGGTGCCTGACGACTATGCCAACGGGCTGTTTTGACCACTGAAGGTGCTGATTTTCTAACCAAAGGTGCCTAGCAACCTTGCCAAGGGGCTGCTTCAGCCACTAAAGGTGCACCAAGGTACTAAATTTCCCACCGAAGGTGAGCAACGGGCTATTTTTCCAACCGAAGGTTCTTAGTGATCGTGCCAGGGGACTGTTCCTGCCACGAAAGGTGCCAAACCACCGTGCCAAGGGATTGTTCCAGCCTCCAAAGTTGCACCAAGATGCTGATTTTCCCATCGAAGGTTCCCAACAGGCTATTTTCCCACCTACGGTGCCTAGTGTCAGTGACAAGGGCTTGTTTAGGCCACCCAAGGTCTGCCAAGGTGCTGATTTTTGCACCAAAGATGCACAATGGGCTATTTTACACCCGGAAGATGCCTAACGACTATGCCAACTGCTTGTTACAGCCACCGAAGGTGCACCAAGGTGCTGATTTTCCCACCGAAGGTGGCTAGCGACTAAGCGAAGGGACTGTTTCGGCTACCAACGGTGCACCAAGCTTCTGATTTTCCCACCGAATGTGCCCAACGGGCTATTTTTCCCACCGAAGGTGCCTAGCGATTGTGCCAAGGGACCGTTTCGATCACCGAAGATACACCAAGGTGTTGGTTCTCACACCGAAAGTGCCCAACAGGCTATTTTTCACACCAAATGGGTCTAGCGCCCATGCCAAGGGGCTATTTCAGCCATCGACGGTGCAACAAGGTGCTGATATTTAGCTACCAAAGGGATCGTGCCAAGGGACTATTTCAGCTACCAAAGGGGCACCAGGGTGCTGATTTTCCCACCGTAGGTGCCCAATGGGCTATTTTTCCCACAGAAGGAGTGCAGCGATGGTGCCAAGGGATTGTTTCTGCCACTGAAGGTGCACCAAGGTGCTGATATTCCCACCTAAGGTGCCCACTGGGCTATTTTTCACACCGAAGGAGCCTTGCGACGGTGCCAAGGGACTGTTTTGGCCACTAAAGGTGGACCAAGGTGCTGATGTTCCCACCTAATGTGCTCAACGGGTTATTTTTCCCATTGAAGGTGCCTTACGATGGTGCCAAGGGACTCTTTTTTCCACCGAAGATGCACCAAAGTGTTGATTTTTCTGCCGAAGATGCCCTACGGGCTATTTTTCACACCAAAGGAGCACCAAGGTGCTGATTCTCCCTCTGAGGGTGCCTAGTAACTGTGCCAACGGGCTGTTTCAACCACCGAAGGTGCACCAAGGTTCTGATTTTCAAACCGAAGGTGCCTAGCAACCGTGCCAAGGGACTATTTCAGCTACCGAAGGTGCACCAAGGCGCTAATTTTCCCGCTGAAGGGGAGCAACGGGTTAATTTTCCCACCGAAGGCTTCTAGTAACTGTGCCAACGGGCTCTTTCAGCCACCAAAGCTGTACCAAGCTGCTGATTTTGCCACCAAAGGTGCATAGCTGTGCCAACGGGTAGTTTCTCCTAAGGAAGGCACCAAGGTGTTGATTTTCCAACCGAAGGTGTCTAGCGACCATGCGAAGGGACTATTTCAGCCATAAAAGGAGCACCAAGGTGCCGATTTTCCCACCGAAGGTTCCTAGTAACTGTGCCATAGGACTAGGTCAGCCACCAAAGGTGCCTAGCGACCGTGCCAAGGGACTATTTTTGCAACAGAAGGTGCACCAAGGTTCTGATTTTCCCACCAAAGGTGCCAAACTGGCTTCTTTCCCACGAAAGGTGCCTCGCGACCTTGCCAAAGGACTATTTTGGCAACCGAAGCTATACCAAGGTGTTGATTTTCTAGCCGAAGGTGCCTAGCGACTGTGTCAAGGGACTGTTTCGGTCGCCGAAGGTGCACCAAAGTGTTGATTTTGCCTCCAAAAGTGTCCAATGGGCTATTTTTCCCACCAAAGGTGCCTAGTAACCATGCCAAGGGATTGTTTCAGCCACTGAAGGTGCCTAGCGACCATGCCAAGGACTGTTTCAGCCACCAAAGGTGCACCAAGGTGCTGATTTTCCTACCGAAGGTAACCAACAGGCTATTTTTCCCACCTATGGTGCCTCGCGACCATCTCAAGGGATTGTTTCGGCCACCAAAGGTCCACCAGGGTGCTGATTTTCACACCAAAGGTTCCCAATGGACTACTTTTCCCACCGAAGGTGGCTAGCAACCATGCAAAGGGACTTTTTCAGCCACTGAAAGTGTTTCAAGGTACTGATTTTCCCACCTAAGGTGTGCGACGGGCTGTTTTTCCCATCGAAGATGCCTAGCGACCATGCCAAGGTACTATTTTGGCCACAGAAGGTGCTGGTTTTCCCACCTAAGGTGCCTAACGGGCTATTTTTCCCAACGAAGGTCTCTAGTGACAGTGCCAAGGGACTGTTTTGACCATCGAAGGTGCACCAGGGTGTTGATTTTCTAACCTAAGGTGCCCGACGGGCTATTTTTCCCACTAAAGGTGCCTAGCGATAATGCCAAGGGACTGTTTTGGCCACCAAAGGTGCACCGCGACTGATTTTCTTGCCTAAGGTGCCCAACAGTTTATTTTTCCCACTGAAGGTGCCTAGTGACGGTGCCAAGGGACTGTTTTGGCCACTGAAGGTGCACTAAGGTGTTGATTTTCTTACCTCAGGTGCCTAACGGGCTATTTTTCCCACCGAAGGTGCCTAGCAACGGTGCAAAGGGACTGTTTTGGCCACCGAAGGTGCACCAAGGTGCCGATTTTCGCACCTAAGGTTCCAAGGGACTATTTCGGCCACCAAAGATGCATCAAGGTGTTGATTTTCCCTCCTATGGTACCCAACGGGCTATTTTTCCCAGCAAAGGTGCCTAGCGACCGTGTTTTGGCCATCGAAGGTGCACCAAGGTGTTGATTTTTTAACCTAAGGTGCCTAACGGGCTATTTTTCCCACTGAAGGTGCCTAATGATAGTGTTGAAGGATTGTTTTAGCCACCGAAGGTGCACCATCTGCTGATTTTCCCTCCGAAGGTGCCAAACGTGCTATTTTTCTCACTGAAGATGTCTAGCGATAGTTCCAAGGGATTGTTTCGACCATCGAAGGTGCACTAAGGTGTTGATTTTTCTCACTGAAGGTTTCTAGTTACAGTGCCAAGGGACTATTTTAGCTACCAAAGTTGCACCAAGGTACTAATTTTCCCAACTAAGGTGGCCAAAGGATTATTTTTCCCACCGAAGGTGCATAGCGAAGGTAAACTAAGGTGCTGATTTTCGCACCTAAGGTGCCGAATGAGCTATTTTTCCCACCAAAGGTGCCTAGCAAACTTGCCAAGGGAATGTTTAAGCCAACAAAGGTGCACAAAGGTGCTGATTTTCCCATCGAAGGTGCCTAATGACCGTACCAATGGGTTGTTTTGCTCACCTAAGCTACATCAGGATGCTGATTTTTAAGCTAAAGTTGCCCAACGAGCTATTTTTCCCATCGAAGGTGCCTGGTGACCGTTCCAAGGGACTGTTTCGACCACCGAAGCTGCACCAAGGTGTTGATTTTCCCACCAAAGGTGCCCAACGGGCTATTTTTCCAACCTAAGGTGCCCAACGGGCTATTTTTCCCACCGGAGTTGTCTAGCGATGGTGCCAAGGGATTGTGCACTAGGTGCTGATATTCCCACATAAGGTGCCCAACAGGCTATTTTTCCTACCGAAGGAGCCTTGCGACGATGCCAAGGGACTATTTTTCCCATGCAACAATACCTCGCTACCGTGTCCCGGAAATGTTTTAGCCACCGAAGGTCCACCAATGAAGGTGCCTAGCGATCGTGCCAAGGGACTAGTTTAGCCACCAAAGGTGCATCAAGGTGCTGATTTTCCAATTGAAGGTCCCTAACGGGCAATTTTTTCCACCAAAGGTGCCTAGCGACCATGTCAATGGGCTGTTTCGGCCACCAAAGGTGCACCAAGATGCTATTTTCACATTGAAAGTGCCAACGGGGTATTTTTCCCAATGAAGGTGCCTAGTGACCATGCCAACTGGTTGTTTTGCCCACCGATGGTGCACCAGGCTGCTGATTTTCACACCAAAGGTGCCCAACGGGCTATTTCTCCCACTGAAGGTGCCTAGCGACCATGCCAATGGGTTGTTTCGATCACTGAAGGTGCACAAAGGTGCTAATTTTCCTACCGAAGGTGCCTAGCAATAGTGTCAATGGGCTGTTTTGCCTACCAAAGGCACACCAAAGAGTTGATTTTCCCACCAAAGGTGACCGTGCCAACGGGTTGTTTCTCCCACCGAAGGTACACCAGGGTGCAAATTTCCCATCGAAGGTGCCTAGCGACCATGCCAAGGGAATGTTTCAGCCACCAAAGGTGCACCATGGTGATGATTTTCCCACCGAATGCGCCCAACTGGCTATTTTTTCCACCGAAGGAGCCTAGCGAACATGCCAAGGGACTGTTTCAGCCACTGAAGGTACACCAAGGTGCTGATTTTCCCATCAAAGGTGCCCAACGGTCTATTTGTCCCATCGAAGGTGCATAGTGATTGTGCCAATGGGTTGTTTCGCTGATCGTCGGTGCACCAAAGTGTTGACTTTCATACCGAATGTGCCTAATGACTGTGCCAAGGGACTGTTTCCGCCACATAAGGTGCACCAAGACGCTGATTTTCCAAATGAAGGTGCCCAACGGGCTATTTTTCCCAATTATGGTGCCTTGTGACCGTGCAATGGGAATGTTTTAGCCACCAAAGGTCCTTAAAGGTGCAGATTTTCCCACCGAAGGTTCCCAATGAGCTATTTTTCCCACCAAAGGTGAATAGCAACCATGGCAAGGGACCGTTTCGGCCACCAAAGGTGCACGAAGGTGCTGATTTTCCCACTTATTATGCCCAAAGGGCTATTTTCCCATCGAAGTTGCCTAGCGACTATACAAGGGACTATATCAGCCACCGAAGATGCAAAAAGGCGTTGATGTTCCCACTGAAGGTGACCAACGGGCTATTTTTCCCGCTGAAGGTGCCTAGCGACCAATGGGTTCTTTCGCTAACCGAAGGTGCACCAAGGTGCTGATTTTCATTCCAAAGGTGCCTAGCGGCCATGCCAACGGCCTTTTTCGGCCATCGAAGGTGCAACAAGGTGCTAATTTTCCCACCGAAGGTGCCTACTGACCGTGCCAAGGGATTGTTTCCGCCACCAAAGGTGCACCAAGGTGTTGATTTTCAGACCGAAGGTGGCTAGCAACTGTGCCGAGGGACTGTTTTGGAAACCGAAGGTGCATCAAGGTGCTTATTTTTCCACCAAAGATGCCCTAGGCGCTATTTTTTCGGCTGAAGGTGCCCCATGTCCGTGCCAAGGGACTATTTCAGCCACCGAAGGTGCACGAAGGTGCTGATTTTCCCACTGAAGGTTCCTAGCGACTGCGACAACCGGCTGTTTCAATTGGAGGTGCAGCAAGGTGCTTATTTTCCAACAGAAGGGGCCTAACGACAGTGCCACGGCCACCGAAGGTACACCAAGATGCTGATTTTCCCACAAAAGGTGCCCAACGGGCTATTTTTCCCACCGAAGGTACGTAGCGACCGTGTCAAGGGACTATTTCGGCCTCCAAAGTTACACCAAGGTGCTGATTTTCCCACCGAAGGTGCCTAGCCACCATGCCAAGGGACTGTTTCAGCCACCTAAGTTGTACCAAGGTGCTGATTTTCCCACCGAAGATGCCCAATGGGCTATTTTTCCCATTGAAGGTGCCTAGCGACAGTGCCAAAGGATTGTTTCGACCACTGAAGGTTCAACAAAGTGGTGATTTTCCCATTGAAGGTGCCCAACGGGCTATTTTTCCTACCGAAGGTGCCTAGCGAACATGCCAAGGAACTGTTTCAGCCACCGAAGGCAAACCAAGGTGCTAATTTTCCCACCGAAGGTGCCCAACGGGCTATTTTTCCTACCAAAGGTGTATGACGACCATGCCGATGGGTTGTTTCGCTGACTAAAGGTGCACCAAGGTGCTGATTTTCATACCGAATGTGCTTGGTGACCATGCCAGTAGACTATTTCGGTCATCAAAGGTGCACCAAGGTGCTGATTTTCCTGCTGAAGGTGCCCAACGGGCTATTTTTCCTAATTACGGTGCCTCGCTGCCATGCAAAGGGAATGTTTCGGCCATCAAAGGTCCACCAAGGTGCTGATTTTCCCATCGAAGGTATCGAACGGGCTATTTTTCCCACATAAGGCACCTAGCAACGTTGCCAAAGGATCGTTTCGACCACCAAAGGTGCACCAAGGTGCTGATTTTCCCACCTACGTTGCCCAACGGGCTATTTTTCCCACCGAAAGTCCCTAGGGACCGTGCCAAGGGATTGTTTCGGCCACCCAAAGATGCCCAACAGGCTATTTTTCCTACTGAAGGTGCCTAGCGACCATGCCAATGGGTTCTTTCGCTGACTGAAGGTGTACCAAGGTGCTGATTTTCATACCGAAGGTGCCTAGTGACCATGCCGACGGCCTCTTTCGGCCATCGAAGGTGCACGAAGGTGCTGATTTTTACACCGAAGGTGCCGAGCGACCGTTCCAAGGGAATCTTTCGGCCACCGAAGCTGCACCAAGGCACTGATTTTCCCCCCAAAGTTGCCCAACGTACTACTTTTCCCACTGATGTTGCCTAGCGACCGTGTGAAGGGACTATTTCGACCACCAAAGCTACATCAAGTTGCAGATTTTCCCACCTACGGTGCCAACGGGCTATTTTTCCCAGTGAAGGTGCCTACCGATGGTGCCTAGGGACTGTTTTGGCCACCGAAGATGCACCAAGGTGCTTGATTTTCCCACCTAAGGTTCCCAACGGGCTACTTTTTCCACTGACGGTGCCAAAGGACTGCTTTGGCCACTGAAGGTGCATCAAGGTGCTGATTTTCACACCTAAGGTACCCATCTAGACATTTTTCCCACCGAACGTGCCTAGCGGCTGTTTCGGCCACCAAAAATGCACCAAGGTACCCATTTTCCCACCTATGGTGCCCAATGGGCTATTTTTCCCATCGAAGGTGCCTAGTGACTATGCCAAGGGACTATTTTGGCCACTGAAGGTGCCCAACGGGCTATTTTTCCCAATTACGGTACATCGCAACTGTGCAAAGGGAATGTTTTAGCTACCAAAGGTCCACCAAAATGCAGATTTTCCCACGAAGGCACTTAGCGACCGTGCCAAAGGACCGTTTCCACCACCAATGGTGCACCAAACTGCTGATTTTCCCACCTACGGTGCCCAACGAGCTACTTTTCCTATCGAAGGTGCCAAGCGACCATGCCAAGGGACTGTTTCGGCTACCCAAGGTGCACAAAGGTGTTGATTTTCCCACTAAAGGTTCCCAATGGGCTATTTTTCTTGTTGAAGGTGTCTAGCGACCGTGCCAATGGGTTGTTTCACTGATCGAAGGTGCACCAAGGTGCTGATTTTCCCACCGAAGGTGCCTAGCGACCCTGCCAAGTGATTGTTTCGACCACAGAAGGTGCACCAAGGTGCTGATTTTCCCACCGAAGTTCCCTAGCAACCATGTCAACGGGCTGTTTGGCCCACCGAAGTTGCACCAAGGTGTGCAACCACCGTGTCAATGTACTATTTCGGCCACCTGAGATGAACCAAGGTACTGATTTTCCCACCAAAGATTCCCAATGGGCTCTTTTTCCCACCAAAGGTGCATAGCGATCGTGCCAAGGGACTGTTTTGACCACCGAAGCTACACCAAGGTGTTAATTTTCCCCTCGAAGGTGCCTAGCAACCATGCCAATGGGTTATTTTGCTAACCGCAGGTGCACCAAAGTGCTGATTTTCATCCCGAAGGTGCCTAGTGACTATTCCAAGGGACTATTTCAGCCACCAAAGTTACACCAAGGTGCTGATTTTCCCACCGAAGGTGCCTAACGGACTATTTTTCCAACCTACGGTGCCTAGCGACCGTGTCAAGGCACTGTTTCAGCCACCAAGGGTCTAACAGGGTGCTGATTTTTTCACTGAAGGTGCCCAACGGGCAATTTCTCCCACCGAAGGTGCCTAGCGACCATGTCAAGGGATTGTTTAGGACACCGAAGGTTCACCAAGGTGCTAATTTTCCCAGCTAAGGTGCCCAACAGGCTATTTTTCCCACCCAAAGGTACCTCACCACCGTGTCACTGGACTGTTTTGGCCACTGAAGGCCCACCAAGGTGTTGATTTTCCCGCCAAACGTGCTCAGCGACTATGCCACCCGAACGTGCACCAAGACGCTATTTTCACACCTAAGGTGCCCAACGAGCTATTTTTCCCAATGAAGGTGCCTAACGACCATGCCAATAGGTTGTTTCTCCCATTAAAGGTGCACCAGGGTGCTGCTTTTGACGCCGAAGGTGCCCAACGACCTATTTTTCCCACCGAAGGAGCCTAGTGACCATGCCAAAGGACTGTTTCGGTCACTGAAGCTGCACCAAGGTGTTGATTTTCCCACCCAAGGTGCCCAGCGATAGTGTCAACGGGCTGTTTTGCCCATCGAAGATGCACCAAGGAGTTGATTTTCCCGCCAAAGGTGTCTGAAAATCATGCCAAGGGACTGTTTAACCAATGAAGGTGCACAAAGGTGCTAATTTTCCCACCAAAGGCACCCAACAGGCTATTTTTCCCACCGAAGGTGCCTAGCAACCGTGACAAGGGACTGTTTCGTTCGTAAAACGTACACCAAGATGCTGATTTTCACACAGGACATGGCCAACGGGCTATTTTTCCCACCGAAGGTGCCTAGCGACCATGCCAATGCACTGATTCGCCCACCGAAGGTGCACCAAGGTGCTGATTTTCCCACCGAAGGTGCCTAACGATAGTGTCAACGGGCTATTTTGCCCACCAAAGGCACACCAAGGAGCTGATTTTCCCACCAATTGTGCCTAGCAATCATACCAAAGGACTGTTTCGTTCAACGAAGGTGCACAAAAGTGCTGATTTTCCCACCGAAGGTGCCCAATGGACTATTTTTCCCATCAATGGTGCCTGGCAACGATGCCAACGGCTCTTTCGGCTACCGAAGGTGCACCAAGGTGTTGATTTTCCCACATAAGGTGCCCAACGGGCTATTTTTCCCACTGAAGGTGCCTAGCGATGGTGCCAAGTGATTGTTTCAACCACCGAAGGTGCACCAAGGTGCTGATTTTCCCACCAAAGGTGCCTAGCTGGGCCAACGGGCTGTTTCGCCCAATATAGGTGCAGCAACGTGTTGATTTTCCAACCGAAGGTGTCTAGCGACCATGCCAAGGGATGGTTTTGGCCACAGAAGGTGCACCAAGGTCTTCATTTTCCCACCTAAGGTGCCTAATGGGCTATTTTTCCCACCCAAGGTGCCATGCGATAGTGCCAAGGGACTGTTTCGACCACCAAAGGTGCATCAAGGTGCTGATTTTTTCACCAAAGATGCCCTACCGGCTATTTTTCCCACCGAAGGTGCCTCGTGTCCGTGCCAATAAATGTGCATCAAGGTGTTGATTTTCCAACTGAAGGTGTCTAGCGACCATGCCAAAGGACTGTTTTGGCCACAGAAGGTGCACCAAGGTGTTGATTTTCCAACCGAAGGTGCCCAGTGCGCTATTTTTCCCATTGATGATGCCTAGCGACCGTGCCAAAGTGCTGATTTTCCCATCAAAGGTGCCTAGCTACTATGTCAAGGGACTGTTTCGGCCACCTAACTTGCACCAAGGAGTTGTTTAGCCCACCGAAGGTGCACCAAGGTGTTGATTTTCCCACCGAAGGTCCCTAGCGACCATGCCAACGGGCTATTTGGCCCACCGAAGTTGCACCAAAGTGCTGATTTGCACAATGGGCTCTTTTTCCCATCGAAGGTGCCTAGCGATCGTACCAAGAGACTGTTTCGACCACCGAAGCTACACCAAGGTATTGATTTTCCACCCGAAGGTGCCTAATGAAAGTGTCAACGTGTTATTTTGCTAACCGCAGGTACACCAAGGTGTTGATTTTCATACCGAAGGTGCCTAGTCACAGTGCCAAGGGAGTGTTTCGGCCACCAAAGTTGCACCAAGGTGCCAATTTTTCCACCAAAGGTGCCCAACGAACTATTTTTCCCATCGATGGTGCCTAGCGACCATGCCAACGGCCTCTTTTAGCCGTCAAAGGTGCACCAAGGTACTGATTTTCCCACCAAAGGTGCCTAGCGACCATGTCAAAGGACTGTTTCGGCCACCAAAGGTGCACCAAGGTGCTAATTTTCTGACCGAAGTTGCCCAAAGGGCTATTTTTCCCACCGAAGGTGCCTAGCGATTGTGCAAAGAGATTGTTTCGACCACCAAAGTTACACCAAGCTGCTGATTTTCCCACCTAAGGTGCCCAACAAGCTACTTTTCCCACCAAAGGTGGCTAGCGATAGTGCCAAGGAACTGTTTTGGCCACCGAAGGTGCTAATTTTCCCACCTAAGGTGCCCAATTGGCTATTTTTCCCACTGAAGGTGTCTAGGGATAGTGCCGAGGGATTATTTCGACCACCAAAGGTGAACCAAGGTGTTGATTTTCACACCTAAGGTGCCCAACGGGCTATTTTTCCCACCAAAGATGCCTAGCGACGGTATCAAGTGACTGCTTCGACCACCATAGGTACACCAAGATGCTAATTTTCTTGCTGAAGATGCCCTACCAGCTATTTTTCCCACCGAAAGTGCCTCATGTCTGTGCTAAGGGACTGTTTCAACCACCGAAGTTGCACCAAGGAGCTATTTCTCCCACCGAAGGTGCACCAAAGTGTTGATTTTCCCACCAAAGGTCCCTAGCAACCATGGCAACGGGATGTTTGGCCCACTGAAGTTGCACCAAGGTGTTGATTTTCCCATCGAAGGTGCCTAGTCACCGTGCCAAGGTACTGTTTCAGCAACCTAAATTGCACCAAGGTGCTGATTTTCCCAACGAATGTGCCCAATGGGCTCTTTTTCCCACCAAAGGTGCCTAGCGACCGTGCAAAGGGACTATTTCTACCATCGAAGCTACACAAAGGTGCTGATTTTCCCCCGAAGGTGCCTAGCGACCGTGCCATTGGGTAATCTTTCTAACCATAGGTGCTTATTTTCATACTGAAGGTTCCTAGTGCCTATGCCAAGGGACAGTTTTAGCCATCAAAGTTGCACCAAGGTGCTGATTTTCTCACTGAAGATTCCCAACAGACTATTTTTCCCATTAATGGTGCCTAGTGACCATGCCAACGGCCTCTTTCGGCCATCGAAGGTGCACTAAGGTGCTGATTTTTTCCACCAAAGGTGCACCAAGCTGTTGATTTTCCCACCTAAGGTGCTCAACGGGATATCTTTCCCACCGAAGGTGTCTAGGGATGGTGCCAAGGGATTGTTTCAGCCACCAAAGGTGCACCAAGGTGCTAATTTTCCCACCTAAGATGCTCAACGGGCTATTTTTCCCATCGAATGTGCCTAGCGACGATGCCAAGTGACTGTTTTGGCCACCGAAGTTACACCAAGGTGTTGATTTTTCTGTAAAAGATGCCCTACTGGCTATTTTTCCCATCGAAGCTGCATCATGTTTTTGCCAACGGATGGTTTCAGCAACCGAAGCTACACCAAGGTGTTGATTTTCCTACCGAAGGTGCCTAACTGTGCCAACAGGCTGTTTCTCCAGACGAAGGTTCACTAAGGTGTTGATTTTCCAACCGAAGGTATCTAGCGACTGTGCCAAGGGACTATTTCGGCCACCAAAGGTCCTCCAAGGTGTTAATTTTCACACCGAGGTGCCCAACGGGCTATTTTTCCTCTGAAGGTGCCTAGCGACCGTGCCAACGGACTGTTTTGGCCAACTAAGGTGCACCGTGGTGCTGATTTTCCCAATGAGGGCTGTTTTGCCCACCAAAGTTGCACCAGCGTGTTGATTTTCCCACCGAAGGTGCCTAGCCACCGTGCCAAGGGACTGTTTCGATCACCTAAATTGCCTATCGAAGGTCCACCAAGGTACTGATTTTCCCACCGAAGGTCCTTAGCGATCATGCCAATGGGCTGTTTTGCCCACCGAAGTTGCACCAAGGTGCTGATTTTCCCACTGAAGGTGCCTAGCCACTGTGCCAATGTACTGTTTAGGCCACCTAAGTTGCACCAAGGTGCTGATTTTCCAATCTAACGTGACCAATGGGCTATTTTTCTCACCAAAGGTGCCTAGCGACCATGCCAAGGTACTGTTTCGACCACCAAAGCTATACCAAGGTGCTGATGTTCCCCCCGAAGGTTCCTAGCGACCTTGCCAATGGGTTATTTTGCTAACCGCAGGTGCACCAAGGTGCTAATTTTCATACCAAAGGTGCCTAGTGACTGTGCCAAGGGACTGTTTCAGCCACCAAAGTTGCACCAAGGTGCTGATTTTCCCATCGAAGGTGCCCAACGGACTAAATTTCCCACCTACGATGCCTCACAATCGTGCCAAGGGACGGTTTCGGCCATCAAAGGTCCAACAAGGTGCTGATTCTCCCACTGAAGGTGCCCAATGGGCAATTTTTCCTATCGAAGGTGTCTAGTGACAATGCCAAGGGATTGTTTCGAACACCGAAGGTGCACCAAGGTGCTGATTTTCCCAACTAAGGTGCCCAATGGGCTATTTTTCCCACCCAATGGTACCTCGCAATGGCCACCGAAGGTCCCCTAAGGTGTTGATTTTTCCACCGAATGTGCCCAACGAGCTATTTTTCCCAGCGAAGGTGCCTAGCGACTGTGCCAATGGACTGTTTTGACCACCAAAAGTGCACCAAGGTGCTGATTTTCCCACTAAAGGTGCCCAACGGGTAATTTTTCCCACCAAAGCTGCCTAGCGACCATGCCAATGGGCTGTTTCGCCCACCGAAGGTGCACCAAGATGTTATTTTCACATCGAATGTGCCCAACGGGCTATTATTCCCAATGAAGGTGCCTAGTGATTGTGCCAACAGGTTATTTCTCTCACTAAAGGTCCACCAGGGTGCTGATTTTCATACTGAAAGTGCCCAACGGGCTATTTTTCCCACTGAAGATGCCTAGCGACCATGCCAATGGGCTATTTTGGCCACCAAAGGTGCACCAAGGTGCTAATTTTCCCACCAAAGGTGCCTAGCGGCAGTGTCAACGGGCTGTTTTACCCACCGAAGGTGCACCAAGGAGCTGATTTTCCCACCAAAGGTGGCTAGAAATCATGCCAAGGGACTATTTCAACCAGCGAAGGTGCACAAAGGTGTTTATTTTTCAACCAAAGGCATCCAAAGGGCTATTTTTCCGACTGAAGGTGCCTAGCGACCGTTCCAATGAGCTATTTTGCCTGCCGAAGGTACACCAAGGAGCTCATTCTCCCACCAAATGTGCCTAACAATCATGCCAAGGGACTGTTTCGATCAAGAAAGGTGCATAAAGATGCTGATTTTCCCACCAAAGCTGCCCATCGGGCTATTTTTCCTACTGAAGTTGCCTAGCGACCATGTCAACGGACTGTTTTGCCCATCGAAGGCGTACCAAGATGTTATTTTCACATCGATGTTGCCCAATGGGCTATTTTTCCCAACGGAGGTGCCTAGGGACCATGCCAACAGGAGGTTTCTCCCACCAAAGGTGCACCAAGGTGCTGATTTTCCCATCGAAGGTGCCTGGCGACCTTGCCAAGGGACTGTTTCCGCCACCGAAGGTGCACCAAGGGGTTGATTTTCCCCCCGAAGGTACTCAATAGGCTACTTTTCCCACCAAATGTGCCTAGCGACCATGTCAAGGGACTGTTTCAGCCACAAAAGGTACACCAAGGTGCTGATTTTCCCACTGAAGGTGCCCACCGGGCTAGTTTTCCCACCGAAGGTGCAAAGCGACCATGCCAACAGGTTGTTTTGCTGACTGAAGGTGCACCAAGGTGATGATTTTCATATCGAATGTGGCTTTGACCGTGCCAAGGGGCTATTTCGTCCACCAAAGGTGCACCATGGTGCTGATTTTCCTACTGAAGGTGCCCAACAGGCTATTTTTCCCAATTATAGTGCCTTGCAACCGTGCCAAGGGACTTTTTTGGCTATCGAAGGTCCACCAAGATGCTGATTTTCCCATTGAAGATGCCCAATAGGCTACTTTTCTTGCCAAAGATGGCTAGCAACCATGCCAAGGGGCCGTTTCAGCCACCAAAGGTGCATCGGGGTGCTAATTTTCCCACCTAAGGTGCCCAACGGGCTATTTTTCCTAGCGAAGGTGCCTAGCGACGGTGCTAAGGGACTGTTTTGGCCATCGAAGGTGCACCAAGGTGTTGATTTTCCCACCTAAGGTGCCCAACGAGTTTCTTTTTCCACCGATGATGCCTAGTGATTGTGCCAATGGACTATTTTAGCCACCGAAGCTGCACCAAGGTGCTGATTTTCACACCTAAGGTGCCCAACTAGATTTTTTCCCACTGAAGATGCTTAGCGACCATGTCAATGGCCTGTTTCGGCCACTGAAGGTGTGCCAAGGTGCTGATTTTCCAACAGAAGTTACCTCTCGACCGTGCCAAGGGACTATTTGGCCGTCGAAGATGCACCAAGGTGCTGATTTTCCCACCGAAGGTGCCTAGCGTCAGTGCCAAGGGACTGTTTTGGCCACCGAAGGTGCGAATTTTCCCATCTATGGTGCCCAACGGGCTATTTTTCCCACCGAAGGTGTGTAGGGACGATGCCAAGGGATTGTTTCAGCCACCGAAGGTGCACCAAGGTGTTGATTTTCCCACCTAAGGTTCCCAACGGGCTATTTTTCCCACCGAAGGTGCCTAGCGACGGTGCCAAGTGACTGTTTCGACCACCGAAGGTGGAAGAGGGTGCTGATTTTTCCATCGACGATGCCCCACCGACTATTTTTCCCACCGATGATGCCTCGTGTCCAAGTCAAGGCACTAATTCAGCCACCGAAGCTATACCAAGGTGCTGATTTTCCCACTGAAGGTGCCTAACTGTGCCAACAGGTTGTTTCGCCCAATGGAGGTGCACCAAGGTGTTGATTTTCCAACCGAAGGTGCACCAAGGGACGGTTTCGGTCACAAAAGGTGCACCAAGGTGTTGATTTTCCCACCAAAGGTGCCCAACCGGCTATTTTTCCCATCGATTGTGCTTAGCGACCGTGCCAAGGGACTATTTCGGCCACCAAAATTGTACCAGGGTGTCGATTTTCCCACTAATGATACCCAACAGCCTATCTTTCCCACCTACGGTGCCATACAAACGTGTTAAAGGACTGTTTTAGCCACAGAAGATCCGCCAAGGTGCTGATTTTTACACCTAAGTTACCCAACGGGCAATTTTTCCCTCTGAAGGTGCCTAGCGACCGTGCGAAGGGACTATTTCAGCCAACCAAGGTGCTGATTTTCCCATCGAAGGTGCCCAGTCACCGTGCCAAGTCACTGTTTCATCCACCTAAGTTACACCAAGGAGTTGTTTCGACCACTGAAGGTGCACCAAGGTGCTAATTTTCCCACCGAAGGTCCCTAGCAACCATGCCAATAGGCTGTTTGGCCCACCGAAGTTGCACCAAGGTGCTGATTTTCCCACCGAAGGTGCCTAGCCACTATGTCACGGTACTATTTTGGCCACCTAAGTTGCACCAAGGTGCTGATTTTCCCACCAAAGGTGCCCAGTGGGCTCTTTTTCCCACCAAAGGTGCCTAACGACCATGCCAAGGGACTATTTGAACCATCGAAGCTACACCAAAGTGCTAATTTTCCCCCCGAAGGTTCCTTGCGACCTTGCCAATGGGTTATTTTTCTAAGCGCAGTTGCACCAAGGTGCAGATTTTCATATCGAAGATGTCTAGTGATTATGCCGAAGGACTGTTTCAGCCACCATAGTTGCACCAAGGTGCTGATTTTCCCACCGAAGGTGCCCAATAGACTATTTTTCCCATTGATGGCGCCTATCGACCATGCCAATGGCCTCTTTTGGCCATTGAAGGTGCACCAAGGCACTGATTATCCCACCTAAGGTGCCTAATGACCGTGCCAAGGGACTGTTTCAGCCACCGAAGGTGCACCAAAGTACTAATTTTCCCCACGAAGTTATTTTTCCCACCGAACATGCCTAGCGATTGTGCGAAGGGACTATTTCAACCACCGAAGTTACACCAAGCTACTGATTTTCCCACCTAAGGTGCCCAACGGGTTACTTTTCCCACCAAAGGTAGCTAGCGATAGTGCCAAAGGACTATTTTGGCCAACGAAGGTACACCAAGGTGCTGATTTTCCCCCCTAAGGTTCCCAACGGGCTATTTTTCACACCAAAGATGTCTGGGGACGGTGCCAAGGGATTGTTTTGACCACCGAAGGTGCACCATGGCGTTGATTTTTCCACTGAAGATGCCTAACGGACTATTTTTCCCACCGAAGGTGCCTAGCGATGGTGCCAAGTGACTATTTTGGCCACCGAATATGCACCAAGGTGTTGATTTTTTCACCGAAGATGCCCTACGGGCTATTTTTCCCACCTAACGTGCATCTTGTCCGTGCCAAGGGACTGGTTCGGAGACCGAACCTGCACCAAGGTGCTGATTTTCCCAACTAAGGTGCTTAACTATGCCAACGGGCTATTTTACCCAACGAAGGTGCACCCAGGTGTTGATTTTCCAATCGAAGGTGTCTATCGAACGTGCTAAGGGACTGTTTTGGCCACTGAAGGTCCGCCAAGGTGCTAATTTTCAAACCGAAGGTGCCCAACGGGCTATTTTTCCCACTGAAGGTACCTAGCAACCGTTCCAAGGGACTGTTTTGGTCAACCAAGCTGCACCAAGGTGCTAATTTTTTTAACGACAGCTATTTTGCCCACCAAAGTTTCACCAAGATGCTGATTTTCCCACCGAAGGTGCCTAGCCACTATGCCAAGGGACTATTTGGGCCACCTAAGTTGCACCAAGTTGCTGTTTCACCAACCGAAGGTGCACCAAGGTGCTGATTTTCCCACCGAAGGTCCCTAACCATCATGCCAAGGGACTGTTTCGACCACCAAAGTTGCACCAAGGTGCTGATTTTCCCACCGAAGGTACCCAACGGACTATTTTTCCCATCTATGGTGCCTCGTGACCATGTCAAGGGACTGTTTCAGCCATCGAAGGTCCAACAAGGTGCTAATTTTCCCTTTGAAGGTGCCCAACGGGCAATTTTTCCCACTGAAGGTGCCTAGCGACCATGCCAAGGGACTGTTTTGGACACCGAAGGTGCTGATTTTTGCACCTAAGGTGCCCAACGGGCTATTTTTCCCACCTAAAGGTACCTTGCAACTGTGTCACAGGACTGTTTTGGCCACTAAAGGTCCACCAAGGTGTTGATTTTTCCATTGAAGGTGCCCAACAGGCTATTTTTCCCAACGAAGGTGCCTAGCGACCGTGCCAAGGGATTGTTTCGGCCACCAAAGTGCACCAAGGTACTAATTTTTTAACTAAAGGTGCCCAACGAGTAATTTTTCCCACCATAGTGCCTAGCGACCATGCCAATGGGCTATTTCGCCCACACGATGGTGCACCAAGATGCTATTTTTCCTAATCAAGGTGCCTAGCAACTGTGCCAACGGGTTGTCTCTCCCACTGAAGGTGCACCAGGGTGCTGCTTTTCATGCCAAAGGTGCCCAAAGTGCTATTTTTCCTACCGAAGGTGCCTGCGACCATGCCAGCGGGCTGTTTCAGCCACTGAAGGTGCACCAAGGTACTGATTTTCCCACCGAAGGTGCCTAGCGACTGTGTCAACGGGTTGCTTTGCCCACTGAAGGTGCACCTAGCAGTTGATTTGCCCACCAAAGGTTTCTAGAAATCATGCAATGGACTGTTTCAACCAACGAAGGTGCACAAAGGTGCTGATTTTCCCGCCAGAGGCTCCCAACGAGCTATTTTTCCCACCGAAGGTGCCTAGCGACTGAGACAAGGGGCTGTTTCGCTCGCCGAATGTACACCAAGGTGTTGATTTTCACACCGGAGGTGCCCAACGGGCTATTTTTCCCACCGAAGGTGCCTAGCGACCATACCAACGGTTGTTCTACCCACCAAAGGTACTCCAAGGTGCTGATTTTCCCACCGAAGGTGCCTAGCGACAATGTCAACGGGCTGTTTTTCGCACCGAAGGCATACCAATGAGCTGATTTTCCCACCAAATGTACCTAGTAATCTTGCCGAGGGACTGTTTCGACCAACAAAGATGGACGAAGGTGCTAATTTTCCCACAAAAGGCACCCAACGGGCTATTTCTCCCACCGAAGGTGCCTAGCGACCGTGCCAAAGGGCTGTTATGCCCACCGAAGGTGCACCAAAAGGTTATTTTCACACTAAAGTTGCCCAACGAACTATTTTTCCCAATGAAGGTGCCTAGAGATCGTGCCAACGGGTTGTTTCCCCACTGAACTTGCACCAGGGAGCTCATTTTCCTATCAAAGGTGCCTAGCGACCATGCCAAGGGACTATTTGGGCCACCGAATGTGCACCTAGGTGCGGATTTCCCAAACAAAGGTGCTCAAATGACTATTTTTTCCACTAAAAGTGCCTAGCAACCATGCCAAGGGATTGTTTCGGCCATTGAAGGTATACCAAGATGCTGATTTTCCCACTAAAGGCACCTAATGGACCATTTTTCCTACCAAAGGTCCATAGCGACAGTGCCAATAAGTTATTTTACTGATCGAAGGTGCATCACGGTGATGATTTTCATACAAAATGTGCTTGGTGACCGTGCCTAGGGACTGTTTCGGCTAGTAAAGGTGCACCAAGGTGCTGATTTTTCCACTGAACTTGCCCAACAGGTTATTTTTCCCAATTACTGTGCCTCGCGACTGTGCCAAGGGACTATTTTGGCCACCGAAGGTCCATTAGGGTGCTGATTTTCCCACCGAAGGTGCCTAACGGGCTATTTTCCCACCGAAAGAACCTAGCGACCATGCCATAGGACCATCTCAGCCACCCAAGGTGAACCAAGGTGCTGATTTTCCAACTTACGGTGCCCAACGGGCTATTTTTCCCACCAAGGCTACCTAGCGACCGTGTCAAGGGACTGTTTCAGGCACCCAAGGCACAAAAAGGTGTTGATTTTCCCATCGAAGGTGCCCAACAGGATATTTTTCCCCCCGAAGGTGCTTAGCGACCATGCCAATGGGTTTTTTCGCTTATCAAAGGTGCACGAAGGTGTTTATTTTTGTGATGAAGGTGCCTAGCGACCATGTCAACGACCCATTTCGATCAACAAAGGTGCACCAAGGTGTTGATTTTCCCATCGAAGGTGCCAGATGGGCTATTTTTCCCACCGAAGTTGCCTAGTGATTGTCCGAAGGGACTGTTTTGACCACCGAAATTACACCAAGTTGCTGATTTTCCCACCGAAGGTGCTCAACGGGCTACTTTTCCCACCAAAGGTGGCTAGCGATAGTGCCAAGGGACTGTTTTGGCCATCAAAGGTGCACCAATGTGCTGATTATCCCACCTAAGGTGCCCAACGGGCTATTTTTCCCATCGAAGGTGTTTAGGGATGGTGCCAAGGGATTGTTTCGGCCACTAAAGATGCACCAAGGTGTTGATTTTCCCACCTAAGGTGCCCAATGAGCTATTTTTCCAACCGAAGGTGACCAACGAGCCAAGTCACTATTTTGGCCACCGAAGGTGTACTAAGGTGCTGATTTTCCTGCTGAAGATGCCCTACCGGCTATTTTTCCCACTGAAAGTGCCTCGTGTCTGTGTCAAGTGATTGTTTCGGCCACTGAAGCTGCATCAAGGTTCCCACTGAAGATGTGCAACGGCCTATTTTCCCATCCATGGTGCCTAGCAACCGTGCCAAGGGACTGTTTCAGCCATCAAAGGTGCACCAAGGTGTTGATTTTCCCACCTAAGATGGCCAACGGGCTATTTTTCCCACTGAAGGTGCCTAGCGATGATGCCAAGTGACTGTTTCGACCATCGAAGGTGCACCAAGATGTTGATTTTCCCACCAAAGGTACCTAGCGGTGCCAACGGGTTGTTTCACCCAATGAAGGTGCACCAAGGTGTTGATTTTCCAACCAAAGGTGTCTAGCAACCATGCCAAGGGATGGTTTCAGCCACAGAAGGTGCACCATGGTGTTGATTTTCCCACCAAAGGTGCCCACCGGGCTATTTTTCCCATTGATGGTGCCTAGTGACCGTCCCAAGAGACTGTTTTGGCCACCAAAGTTGCACCAAGGTGCTAATTTTCCAACCGAAGGTGCCCAACAGGCTATTTTTCCCACCTACGGTGCCTCGCGACCGTGTTAAGGGACTGTTTCGGCCACCAAAGATGCACAAAGGTGCTATTTCGACCACCGAAGGTGCACAAAGGTGCTGATTTTCCCACCGAAGGTGCCTATTGGACTATTTTTCCCACCAAAGGTGATTACTGACCATGCCAAGGGACTATTTTGACCACCAAAGATGCCCCAAGGTGCTGATTTTCCCACCAAAGGTGCCAATTGAGCTATTTTTCACAACAACGGTGCCTAGTGACCATGCCAAGGCACTGTTTCTACCACTGAAGGTACACCAAAGGGCTAATTTTCCCACCGACGCTACCCAATGGGCTATTTTTCCTACCGAAGATGACTAGTGATGGTGCCAAGGGACTGTTTTGGTCACCAAAGATTCACTAAGGTGCTGATTTTCCTACCGAAGGTGCCCAACGGGCTATTTCTCCCACCGAAGCTACCTAGCCACCATGTCAAGGGACTGTTTCGTCCATTGAAGGCTGACCAAGTGCTGATTTACACACCAAAGGTGCCCAGTGGACCATTTTTCCCACCGAAGGTGCATGGCTACCACGCCAATGGCCTATTTCGGCCAAAGAAGGTGCACCAAGGAGCTAATTTTCCCATCGACGGTGCCTGGAAACTATGTTAAGGGACTGTTTCAGCCACCAAAGCCGCACCAAGGTGTTGATTTTCCCACCAAAGGAGCCCAAGGGGCTGTTTTTCCCACTGAAGGTGCCTATCACTATGCCAAGGTACTGTTTCGACCACCAAAGATGCACCAAGGTGCTGATTTTCATACCATAGGTGCCTAGTGACTGTGCCAAAGGACTGTTTCGGCCACCAAAGTTGCACCGAGGTGCCCAACGCTCTATTTTTCTACCTACGGTACCTCGCGACGGTGCTGATTTTCCCACTGAAAGTGCCCAATAGGCAATTTTTCCCACCGAAGGTAAACCAAGGTGCTGATTTTCACACCGAAGGTACCCAATGGGCTGTTTATTCCATCGAAGGTGCCTAGCGACCATGCCAACAGGCTATTTCACCTACCGAAGGTGCACCAAGGTGTTGATTTTCCCACCTAAGGTGCCTAGTGATAGTGTTAACGGGCTGTTTTGCCCACTGAAGGCGCACCATAAAGCTTATTTTCCTACCAAAGGTGTCTAGCAACCGTTCCAAGGGACTGTTTCGACCACTGAAGGTGCACAAAGGTGCTGATTTTCCCACTAAAGACGCCCAACTGGTTATTTTTCCCATCGAAGGTGTACCAAGATTCTATTTTCACACCAAAGGTGCCCAATGGGCTGTTTTTCCCAACAAAGGTGCCTAGTGACCATGCCAGCTGGCTATTTCTCCCACCAAATGTGCACTAGGGTGTTAATTTTCCCATTAAAGATGCCTATTGACTGTGCCAAGTGAATGTTTTGGCCACTGAAGGTGCACCAAGTTGCTGATTTTCCAACTGAAGGTGACCCACAGGCTATTTTTCCCACTGAAGGTGCCTAGTGACCGTGCCAACGGATTGTTTTAGCCATCGAAGCTGCACCAAGCTACTGATTTTCCCAACGAAGGTGCCCAATAGGCTATTTTTCCCATCGAAAGTGCCTAGCGACTGTGTGAAGGGACTGTTTCGACCACAGAAGCTACACCAAGGTGCTGATTTTCCCACTGAAGGTGCCCAATGGGCTATTTTTCCCACCAAAGGTGCCTAGCAACCGTGTCGAGGGACTATTTTGGCAACTGATGGTGCATCAAAGTCCTAATTTTCCTACATAAGGTGCCCAACAACCTATTTTTCCCACCGAAGGTGCCTAGCGAACGTGGTAAGGGACTATTTTAGACACCGAAGGTGTTGATTTTCCCACCTAAGGTGCCCAACGGGCTATTTTTCCCACCCAACAGTACCTCGCAACCGCATCACGGGACTGTTTTGGCCACCGAAGGTCCACCAAGGTGTTGATTTTCCCACCATAGGTGCCCAATATGCTATTTTTTCGAACGAAGATGCTTGGCAACCATGCCAAGGAACTGTTTCGGCCACCAAAGGTGCATCAAGGAGTTGATTTTCCCACCGAAGGTGGACAAAGTACAATTTTTCCCACCAAAGGTGCCTAGCGACCGTGCCAACAAGCTGTTTCACCCGTTGAAGGTACACCAAGGTTCTAATTTTCACACCGAAGGTGCCCAACGGGCTATTTTTCCCATCTAAAAATGCATAGCAACCATGCCAATAGGCTATTTCGCCCATCGAAGATGCATCAAGGTGCTGATTGTGCCACCAAAAGTGCCTGGCGACAGTGTCAACGGGCTGTTTTGCCTACCAAAGGCACACCAAAGAGCTTATCTTCCAAGCAAAGGTTTATAGCAATCGTGCCAAGGGACTGTTTTGACCACCGAAGCTGCACAAAGGTGCTGATTTTCCCACTGAAGCTTCCTAGCAACCGTGCCAACAGGCTATTTCGCCCACCGAAGGTGCATCAAGATTCTATTTTCACACCGAAGGTGCCCAACGAGCTATTCTTCCTAATGAACGTGCCTAGCAACCGCGCCAATGGGTTGTTTCTCCCACCAAATGTGCACCAGGGTGCTGATTCTCCCATCGAAGGTGCCTAGTGATTATGCCAAGGGACTGTTTCAGCAACTGAAGGTGCACCAAGGTGCTGATTTTCCCATCGAAGGTGATCCATGGGCTATTTTTCCCACGAAAGGTCCCTAACTACTGTGCCAAGGGATTGTTTCGACCGTCAAAGCTACACCAAGGTGTTGATTTTCCCACCAAAGGTGCCCAACGGGCTATTTTTCCCACCCAAGGTGCCTAACGACGGTGCTAAGGGACTGCTTCGACCATCGAAGCTATACCAAGGCATTGATTTTTTCCACCTAAGTTACCCAATGGGCTTTTTTTCCCTGCCTAGAGACTGTGCCCAGCGACTATTTCAGCCACCGAAGGTGCACCAAGGTGCTGATTTTCACACCTAAGGTGCCCAACGGGCTCTTTTTCCCGCCGAAGGTGGCTAGTGACCATGCCTAGGGACTGTTTTGGCCCCCAACGTTGCACCAAGATGCTGATTTTCCCAGCCAAGGTGCCCAACGGGCTATTTTTCCCACCTAAGGTGCCTAGCGACCATGCCAAGGGACTGTTTTAGCCACCAAAGGTGCACCAAGGTGCTAATTTTTCCAACTAAGGTGCCTAGCGACTGTGCCAATGGGCTATTTCGCCTACCGAAGATGCACAAAGGTGTTGATTTTCCCACCGAAGGTGCCCAACAAGCTATTTTTTCCACTGAAGGTGCCTAGCCATTGTGTCAGTGGGTTGTTTCGCCCACCGAAGGTGAACCAAGGTGCTAATTTTCCTAACGAAGGTGCCTAGTGACTATGCCAAGGGACTGTTTCATCCACCAAAGGTGCGACAAGGTGCTGATTTTCCCACCTAAGGTGCCCAAAGTGTTGTTTTTTAGATCGAAGGTGGCTACCGACCGTGCCAAGAGATTGTTTCGACCATCGAAGGCGCATCGAGGTGCTCATTTTCCCTTCGAGGGTTCCCAACGGGCTATTTTTCCACCAAAGGTGCCTAGCGACTATGCCAAGGGATTGTTTTGGCAACTAAAGGTGGACCAAGGACCTGATTTTCCCACCGAAGGTGCCTAGCAACCGTGCCAACGTGCTGTTTTGCCCACTGAAGGTGCACCATGGTGCTGATTTTCCCACCGAAGGTGCCTAGCGATCTTGCTAAGAGGCTGTTTCGGTTACCGAAGGTACAGCAAGGTGTTGATTTTCCCATCGAAGGGGCCCATTGAGCTATTTTTCCCACTGAAGGTGCCTAGCGACTATGCCAAGGGACTGTTTTGGCCGCTTAAGCTACACCAAGCTGTTGATTTTCCCACCGAAGACACCCGGTGGGCTATTTTTTCTACCAAACTTACCAAGCGGCCATGCCAACGGGCTATTTTGCCTAATGAAGGTGCGCAAAGGTGCTGAATTTCCCATCGATGGTGCCTAACGACCGTGACAAGGGCTGTTTTGTCCACCAAAGGTGCACAAAGGTGCTGATTTTCCCACCGAAGGTGCCCATCGGGCTATTTTTCCCACCAAAGGTGCCTAGCGACCATACCAAGGGATTGTTTCAACCATCAAAGGTGCACCAAAGTGCTGATTTTCCCACCGAAGGTGCCAATTGAGCTATTTTTCCCACCAATGGTGCCTAGCGACCATGCCAATGGTTTGTTTTTGCCACCGAAGCTACATCAAGGCGATGATTTTCCCATCGACGGTGCCCAACGGGCTATTTTTCCTACCGAAGGTGCCTAGCGACGATGCCAAGGGACTGTTTCGCTCACCAAAGATTCACCAAAGTGCTAATTTTCCCACCGAAGGTGCCCAACGGGCTATTTTTCCCACCAAACGTGCCTAGCGATTGTGCTAAGACTGTTTCAACCAACGAAGGGTGCCCATTTTTTCGCAGAAGATGCCCATTGGGCTATTTTTCTCACCAAAGTTGCCTGATGGCCATGCCAAGGGATTGTTTCGACCACTGAAGGTACACCAAGGTGTCGATTTTCCCACCAAAGATGCCCAATGAGCTATTTTTCCCATCGAAGGTGACCAATGAATGTGCCAAGGCACTGTTTTGACCACCGAAGCTACACCAGGGTGCTGATTTTCCCACCGAAGGTGCCTAGCGACCATGCAAGAGACTGTTTTGGCCACCAAAGGTGCTGATTTTCCAACCAAAGTTGCCCAACAGACTATTTTTCCCACCAAAGCTACCCAGCGATCGTGCAAAGGGACTGTTTCAACCACTGAAGCTCCTCCAAAGTGCTGATTTTCCCACCAAAGGTGCCCAACGACCCATTTCTCCCAACAAAGGTGCCTAGTGCCCGTGCCAAGGGACTGCTTTGACCATCGAAGGTGCACCAAGGTGCTGATTTTCCCACCTAAGCTACCCAAAAATCATTTTTCCCACCGAAGGTGCCTAGCGACGGTGCCAAGTGACTGTTTTGGCTACCGAAGGTGCACCAAGGTGTCGATTTTCCCACCTAAGGTGCACAACAGGCTATTTTCCCACCGAAGGTGCCTAGTGACGATGTCAAGGGACTATTTTGCCACCAAGGTGCTGATTTTCCCACCTAAGGCGCCTAGTAGGCTATTTTTCCCACTGAAGGTGCCTAGCAATCGTGCCAAAGGATTGTTTCGGCCACCAAATGTTCTCCAAGGTATTGATTTTCCCACTAAAGGTGCCTAGCAACAGTGCCAAAAGACTATTTTGGCTACCGAAGGTGCATCACGGTGTTGATTTTCCCACAGAAGCTACTAGCAACCGTGTCAGGGGACTACTTCAGCCATCGAAGGTCTACCAAGGCACTGATTTTGCCACCGAAGGTGCCTATCAATAGTGCCAAGGGACTATTTTGTCTACCAAAAGGTGCACCACAGTGCTGATTTTCCAATCAAAGCTGTCTAGCGACCGTGTCAAGGGACTGTTTTGGCCACCGAAGGTGCACCAAGGTATTGATTTTCCCACCGAAGGTGCCAAGAAACATTGCCAAGGGAATGTTTCAGCTACCGAGGGTGCATCACGGTGTTGATTGTCCCACCGAAGGTGCTTAGCGACCATGCCAAGGGACTATTTTGGCAGCCAGAGGTGCACCAAGATGCTAATTTTCCCACTGAAGGTGCCTAGTGACGGTGCTAAGGGACTGTTTTGGCCACCGAAGGTGCACCAAGGTGCTGGTTTTTCCACTAAAGATGCCGTACGGGCTATTTTTCCTATAGAAGGTTCCTCATATCCATGCCGAGGGACTGTTTCGGGCACCAAAGGTGCACAAAGGTACTGATTTTCCCACCAAAGATGCCTAGTAACTATGCCAACGGGCTGTTTCAGCCACCGAGGGTGCACCAAGGTACTGATTTTCCAACTGAAGGTGCCTAGCGACAGTGCCAAGGGACTTTTTTGGCCACCTAAGGTGAAGTAAGGAGGTGATTTTCCCACTGAAGCCGGCCAACGGGCTATTTTTCCCGCTGAAGGTGCCTAGTGACCATTCCAACGGGTTGTTTCGCCTAACGAAGATTCACCAAGGCGCTGATTTTCCCACTAAAGGTGCCTAGCGATCGTGCCAAGGGGCTGTTTCAGTCACCAAATGTTCTCCAAGGTATTGATTTTCCCACTGAAGGTTCCTAGCAACAGTGCCAGGGGACTGTTTCGGCTACCGAAGGTGCATCACGATGCTGATTTTCCCATCGAAGCTACTGGCAACAGTGTCAGGGGGACTACTTCAGCCACTGAAGGTCCACTAAGGTACAGATTTTCCCACCGAAGGTGCCTAGCAACAGTGCCAAGGGACTATTTCACCTACCAAAGGTGCACCACGGTGCTGATTTTCCAATCAAAGCTACCTAGCAACCGTGCCAAGGGACTATTTTAGCCACCAAAGCTGCACCAAGGTGCTGATTTTCCCACCAAAGGTGCCAAGCAACATTGTCAAAGGAATGTTTTGGCTACCGAGGGTGCATCACGGTGCTAATTTTCCCACCGAAGGTGTTTAGCAACCATGCCAAGGGACTGTTTTGGCAACCAAAGCTACACCAAGGTGCTAATTTTCCCACCGAAGGTGCCTAGTGACGGTGCTAAGGGACTGTTTTGGCCACCAAAGGTGCACCAAGGTGCTGGTTTTTCCACTAAAGATGCCCTATGGATGATTTTTCCCAAAGAAGGTTCCTTATGTCCATGCAAAGGGACTGTTTTGGCCACCAAAGGTGCACAAAGGTACTGAATTTCCCACCAAAGGTGCCTGGCAACTGTGCCAACGAGCTGTTTTAACCACCGAAGGTGCACCAAGGTGCTGATTTTCCAATTGAAGGTGACTAGCGATTGTGCCAAGGGACTTTTTCGGCCACCTAAGGTGCAATAAGGTGGTGATTTTCCCACTAAAGCGGCCCAATGGGCTATTTTTCCCACTGAAGGTGCCTAGTAACCATGCCAACGAGTTGTTTTGCCCACCGAAGATTTACCAAGGCTCTGATTTTCCCAATAAAGGTGCCTCGCAACCGTGCCAAGGGACTGTTTCGATCATCGAAGGTGCACCAAGGTACCGATTTTTCCATCGAAGATGCCCTACGTGCTATTTTTCCCACCAAAGGAGCATCGTGACCATGCTAAAGGACTGTTTCGACCACCGACGGTGCTCCAAGGTGCTGATTTTTTCGTCGAAGATGCCGTACGGGCTATTTTTCCCACCGAAGATGCCTCGTGTCCGTGCCAAGGGAAAGCGTTAGCCACCAAAGTTGCATCAAGGTGCTGATTTTCCCACCGAAGGTGCCCAACGAGCTATTTAACCCACCAAAGTTGCCTTGTGATTGTGCAAGGGGACTGTTTTGGCCACCAAAGGTCTACCAAGGTGCTGATTTTCTGACCTAAGCTATCCAAAGTGTTGTTTTTCCCATTGAAGAAGTCTAGCGATCGTGCCAAGGGACTGTTTTGACCACCGAAGGTACCCAACGGGCTATTTTTCCCACCGAAGGTGCCTAGCGACCTTGCCAAGGGACTGTTTCAGCGACCCAAGATGCACTAAGGTGCTAAATTTCCCACCTAAGGTGGCCAACGGGCTTTTTTTTCACACCAAAGCTGCCTAGCGATCGTGCCAAAGGACTCTTTCGCTACTGAAGATACGCCAAGGTGCTGATTTACACACCGAAGGTGCCCAACGAGGTATTTTTCCCCCTAAACGTGCCTAGTGATCATGCCAACGGGCTGTTTCACCCACAAAAGCTACACCAAGGTGATGATTTTCCCACCGAAGATGCCTAGCGACCATACCAAGGGACTGTTTAGGCCACCGAAGTTGCACCAAAGTGCTGATTTTCCCACTAAAGGTGGCCAACGGGCTATTCTTCCCACCGAAATTGCCTAGCAATCGTGCCAAGGGACTGTTTCGACCACCGAAGCTACACCAAGATGCTGATTTTCCCACCGAAGGTGCCCTACGGGCTATTTATCCCACCGATGATGCCTTGCGACCATGCCAAGGGACTGTTTCGACGACCAAAGGTGCACCAAGGTGCTGATTTTGCCACCTAAGGTGCCCAATGGGCTTTTTTCCCACCGAAGTTGCATAGCCACCGTGCCAAGGGACTATTTCGTCTGCTGATGGAGCACCAAGGTGCTGATTTACACACCGAAGGTGCCCAACGACCCATTTTTCCCATCAAAGGTACATCGCGACCATGCCAATGACCTATTTCGGCCACAGAAGGTGCACCAAAGAGCTGATTTTCCCACCGAAGGTGCCTGGCAACTGGGCCAAGGGACTGTTTCGGCCACCAAAGGTGCACCAAGCTGCTGATTTTCTCAACAAAGGTGTCCAAGGGGCTATTTTTTCCCACCGAAGGTGCCTAGCGTCCATGGCAAGGTACTGTTTTGGCCACCAAAGGTGCACCAAGGTGCTGATTTTCATACCGAAGGTGCCTAGTGACTATGCCAAGGGACTGTTTCGGCCACCAAAGTTGTACCAAGGTGTCGATTTCCCTACCGAAGGTGCCTAAAGGGCAATTTTTCTCACCTATGGTGCCTCGCAACTATGCTAAGGGGCTGTTTCGATCACTGAACGTCCACCAAGGTGTTGATTTTCCCACTGAAGGTGCCTAATGGGTAATTTTCCCACCGAAGGTGAATAGTGACCGTGCCCAATGGTACCTCGCAGTCGTGTCACGGGACTGCTTTGGGCCCCGAAGGTGCATCAAGGTGTTGATTTTCCCACCAAAGGTGCCCAACGAGCTATTTTTCCTAACAAAGTTGCCCAGTGACCATGCCAAAGGATTGTTTTGGCCACCAAATGTGCACCAAAGTGCTGATTTTCCCACCGAAGGTGCCCAACGGGCAATTTTTCCCACCAATGGCGCCTAGCAACTGTACCAATGGGCTGTTTCACCCGCCGAAGGTACACCAAGGTGCTGATTCTCACACCGAAGGTGCCCAACGGGCTATTTTTCCCACCGAGGTTGCTCAGCGACCATACCAACTAGTTGTTTCACCCACTGAAGGTGCTCCAAGGTGATGATTTTCCCACCAAAGGTGCCTAGTGACAGTGTCAACAGGTTGTTTTGCCTACCGAAGGTGCACCAAGGAGCTTATTATCCCACCAAAGGTGTCTAGCAATCATGCCAAGGTGCTGCTTCAGCCATTGAAGCTACACCAAGATGCTGATTTTTACACCAAAGATGACCAACTGCCGAGGGATTGTTTCGGACTCCAAAGGTGCACCACGGTGTTGATTTTCCCACTTAAGGTGCCGAGCAGGCTATTTTTCCCACTGAAGTTGCTTAACAATCGTGTCAATGGGTTGTTTCGCCCAACGAAGGCACACCAAGGTGCTGATTTTCCTACCGAAGGTGCTTAGTGACTGTGCCAAGGGACTGTTTCGGTCATCAAAAGGGCACCAAGGCGCTGATTTTCCCACCTATGTTGCCCATCGTGATGTGTTTCTGACTAAAGATGATTAGCGACCGTGCCAAAGGATTGTTTGGACCACCGAAGGTGCATCAAGGTGCTGATTTTCCCCTTGAAGGTGCCTAGCGACAGTGCCAAGGGATTGTTATAGCCACCAAAGGTGCACCAAAGTGCTGATTTTCCTGCTGAAGGTGCCCAACGGGCTATTTTTCCCACCGAGGGTGCCTCGCAACCCTGCCAATATGCTATTTTGCCCACTAAAGAGGCTAGTGACCATGCTAAGGGACTATTTCTGCCACCGAAGGTGCACCAAAGTGCTGATTTTTCCCACCGAAGGGTGGCCATTTTCCCACTGAAGGTGCCCATCAAGCTATTTTTCCCACCGAAGGTGCCTAACAACCATGCCAAGGGATTGTTTCGACCACCAAAGCTACATGAAGGTCCTGATTTTCCCACAGAAGGTGCCTAGCGACTGCGCCGTCGGATTGTTTCGGCCATCGAAGGTGCACCAAGGTGCTGATTTTCCCACAAAAGTTGACCAAGGGATAATTTTTCCCACCGAAGGTGCCTAGCGATCGTGCAAGCGGACTGTTTCGACAACCGAAGCTACTCCAGGGTGCTGATTTTCCTACCGAAGGTGCCTAGTGCCCATGCCAAGGGACTGCTTCGACCACCAAAGGTGCGCCAAGGTGTTGATTTTCCCACCTAAGCTACCTAACAGGCTATTTTTCCCACTAAAGGTGCCTAGCGACGGTGTCGAGTGACTATTTAAGCTACAGAATGCGCACCAAGGTGCTGATTTTCCCACCAAATTTGCCCAACAGAATATTTTTCCCACGAAAGGTGCCTAGTGACCGTGCAAAGGGACTGTTTGGACCACCGAAGTTACTCCGAGGTGCTGATTTTCCCGCCGAAGATGCCCAATGGGCTATTTTTCCCAACGAAGGCGCTTAGCGCCCGTGCCAAGGGACTGCTTCAACCACTGAAGGTGCACCAAGGTGCTGATTTTTCCACCTAAGCTACCCAACAGGCTATTTTTCCCACCGAAGGTGCCTAGCGACGGTGCCAAGTGACTGTTTCAGCTACAGAATGTGCACCAAGGAGTTGATTTTCCTACCGAAGGTGCCTGGTGACCATGCCAAGGTACTCTTTTGGCCACCAAAGGTCCACCAAGGTACTGATTTTCCCACCGAAGGTTGCCCAATGGGCAATTTTTGCCACCGAAGGTGTCTAGCAACCATGCCAAGGAACTATTTCGGACACCGAATGTGCTCCAAGGTGCTAATTTTCCCACCAAAGGTGCCCAACAGGCTATTTTTCCCACCCAACGGTACCTTGTAATCATGTCATGGGATTGCTTTGGCCATCGAAGGTCCACCAAGGTGTTGATTTTCTGACCGAAGGTGCCCAACAGGCTATTTTTCCCAATGAAGGTGTCTAGCGACCATGTCAACGGGTTGTTTCACCCACCAAAGGTGCACCAAGGTGTTGATTTTCCCACCTAAGGTGTAGCAACCATGCAAAGGGACTGTTTCGACCACCAAAGGTGCACAAAGGTGCTGATTTTCCCACCAAAGGCACCCAACGGGCTATTTTTCCCACCGAAGGTGTCTAGAGATTGTGCCAAATTGCTGTTTCACCCAACAAAGGTGCACCAAGATTCTATTTTCACACCGAATGTGCCCAACGGGCTATTTTTCCCAAGTAAGGTGCCTAGTGACTATACCAACGGGTTGTTTCTCCCACCAAAGGGGCACCAGCGTGTTGAGTTTCCCATCGAAGGTGCCTAGCGACCATGCCAAGGGACTGTTTCAGCCATTAAAGGTGCACCAAGGTGCTAATTTTCCCACTGAAAGTGGCCAACAAGCTATTTTTCCCACTGAAGGTGCCTAGTGACCATGCCAAGGGACTGTTTCAACAACTAAAGGTACACCAAGGTGCTGATTTTCCCAACGAACGTGCCCAACGAGCTATTTTTCCCACCGAAGTTGCGTAGTGACCGTGCCAATGGGTTTTTTAGCTGACCAAATGTGCAACAAGGTGCTGATTTTCATACTGGATGTGCCTCATGACCGTGCCAAGGGACTGTTTCGGTCACCAAAGGTGCATCGAGGTGCTGATTTTCCTGCTGAAGGTGCCCAACGAGCAATTTTTCCCACCAAAGATGCCTAGGGACCGTGCCAATGGGCTGTTTCGCCCACCGAAGGAACACCAAGGTGCCCAACGGGCTACTATTCCCATTGAAGGTGCCTAGTGACCATGCCAATGGGTTGTTTCACGCACCGAAGGTGCACCAAGGTGCTGATTTTCCTACCGAAGGTGCCTAACGGGCTATTTTTCCCACCGAAGGTGTCTAGCGATCGTTCCAAGGGATTGTTTTGGCCACCAAAGGTGCCCCAACATGCTGATTTTCCCACCGAAGGTGCCCAACAGGCAATTTTTCCCACCGAAGGTGCCTAGCAATCGTGCCAATATGCTGTTTTGCCCACTGAAGGTGCACAATGGTACTGATTTTCCCACCAAAGTTGCCTAGCGACAATTCTAAAGGGCTGTTTCGACCACTGAAGGTGCACTAAAGTGCTAATTTTCACACTGAAAATGCCCATTGAGCTGTTTTTCCCACCGAAGGTGCCTACCGACTATGCCAAGAGACTATTTCGGCCACCTAAGCTACACCAAGGTGTTGATTTTCCCACCGAAGACGTCCAATGGGCTATTTTTTCCACCGAAGGTGGCTAGCAACCCTGCTAAGGGGCTGTTTCAGCCATCGAAGATGCATCAAAGTGCTGATTTTCCCACCGCCGAAGGTGCCTAGCGACTGTGCCAAGGGATTGCTTCGACCACCTAAGATACACCAAGGTCTTGATTTTCCCACCAAAGACACCTAAGGAGTTATTTTTCCCATCAAAGGTACCTAGTGACCGTGCCAACGGACTATTTTGCCCACTGAAGGTGCGCCAAAGTGCTGATTTTACCACAAAAGGTGCCTAACGACCCTGCCAAGGGGTTGTTTCGGCCACCAAAGGTGTTGATTTTCCCACCGATGGTGCCCATCGGGCTATTTTTCTCACCGAAGGTGCCTAGCGACCATGCCAAAGGTGCCTAGCGACCATGTCCAAAGGACTTTTTCAGCTTCCAAAGGTGCATCAAGGTGATGATTTTCCCACCTAAGGTGCCCAACGGGCTATTTTCCCACCAAAGCTGCCTAACGACGGTGCCAAGGGACTATTTCAGCCTCCAAAGGTGCACCAAGGTGCTAATTTTCCAACCGAAGGTGCCTAATGACTGTGCCAATGGGCGGTTTCGCCTACGGAAGGTGCACCAAGGTGCTGATTTTCCTACCTAAGGTGCCTAGCGATCGTGCCATGGCACTGTTTTCGCCACCAAAGGTGCAACAAGGTGCTGATTTTCCCACTGAAGTTGCCTAGCGACCGGCCCAAGGGACTGTTTCATCCATCGAAGGTTGCCCATTTTCGCGCCAAAGGTGGCCAATGAGCTATTTTACCCACCAAAGGAGCCTAGTGACCGTGCCAAAACATTGATTAGACCCCCGAAGTTATAGCAAGATGCTGATTTTCCTAGGGAAGATGCCCAATAGGCTATTTTTCACATCGAAGGTTCCTAGCAACTGTGCCAAGGGACTGTTTCGACCACTAAAGCAGCACCAAGGTGCTGATTTTCCCCCCAAAGGCGCACCAAAGTGCTGATTTTCCCACCAAACGTGCCGAGCGACCATGCCAAGGGATTATTTCAACCACTTAAGCTACACTAAGGTGTTGATTTTCCCACCGAGGGTGCCCAACGAGCTATTTTTCCTATCAAAGGTGTCTAGCGACTGTCCTTAGGGACTGTTTTGACCACTAAAGCTACTACAAGGTGCAGATTTTCCCACCGAAGATGCCCAACAAGCTATTTTTACCACTCAAGGTGCTTAATGATCGTGCCGAGTGACTGTTTCAGCCACTAAAGGTGCACCAAGGTGCTGATTTTCCCACCGAAGATGCCTATCGAGCTATTTTTTCCACCGAAGATGCCTAGGGACCATGCTAGGGACTGTTTCGACCATTGAAGCCACACCAAGGTGTTGATTTACCCATCTAAGGTGACCAAATGACCATTTTTCCCACCGAAGGTGCCTAGCAACCGTGTCAATGGGCTGGTTTGCCCATTGAAGGTGCCCCAAGGTGCTGATTTTCCCACCGAAGGTGCCTAGCGACCATGCCAAGGCCTTGTTTCGACCACTGAAGATGCATCAAGGTGCTGATTTTCCCACCGAAGGAGCCAGTTGAGCTATTTTTCCCACTAAAGGAGCCTAGTGATCGTGGTAAGGGATTGTTTCAACCATTGAAGCTACACCAAGGTGCCAATTTTTCCACTGAAGGTGCCCAACGGGCTATTTTTTCCACTGAAGGCACCTAGCGACGTTTCCAACGGACTGTTTCGACCACCGAAGCTACACCAAGGTGTTGTTTTTCCCACTGAAGGTGCCTAGCGACCGTGCCCACAGACTGTTTCGGCCACCGAAGGTGCACCAACGTGCTGATTTTCCCATCTAAGGTGCCAAATGGGCTTTTTTACGCACCGAAGGTGCCTAGCGACCGTGCCAAAGAACTGTTTTGGCTACCAAAGGTGCATCAAGGTGCTGATTTTCTAGCCAAAGTTGCCCAACGGGCTATTTTTCCCACCAAAGGTGCCTATCGACAGTGGAAAGGGACTGTTTGACCATCGAACCTACACTGAGGTTCTAATTTTTCCACCGAGGGTGCCCAATACGACATTTTTACCACTGAAGGTGCCTAACGCCCATGTCAAGGGACTATTTCGGCCACCAAAGGTGCACCAACGTGCTGATTTTCCCACCTAAGCTGCCTAATGGGGTATTTTTCCCATCGAAGGTGCCTAGCAACGACGCCAAGTGACTGTTTTGACCACCAAAGGTGCACCAAGGCACCGATTTTCCCACCTAAAGATCCCAGAGGACTATTTTCCCCACCAAAGGTGCCTAGCGACGGTGCCAAGGGACTGTTTTAGCCACCGAAGGTGCACCAAGGTGCTGATTTTCCCACCCAAGGAGCGCAATGGGATATTTTTTCCACCGAAGCTGCCTAGCGACCGTGCCAAGGGATTATTTCGAACACCGAAGGTGCACCAAGGTACTGATTTTCCTACCGAAGGTGCCTAGTGACCGTGCCAAGAGACTATTTCGACTACCAAAGATGCACTATGGTGCTGATTTTCCCACCAAAGGTCCGTAGCGACCTTGCCAATGGACTGTTTCGGCCACCAAAGGTGTACCAAGGTGCTGATTTTCCCACCAAAGGTGCCTAATGACAGTGCCAACGGGCTATTTCACCCACCGAAGGTGCCTAGCAACAGTTCCAACGGATTGTTCCAGCCACCGAAGGTGCACCAAGGTGGAAATTTTCCTATCAAAGGTTCACAATGGGCTATTTTTCCCACTAAAGGTGCCTCGTGACCATGTCAAGGGACTGTTTCGGCCACCGAAGGTGCACCAAGTTGATGATTTTCTCGCTGAAGGTGCCTAGCGACCTTGCCAGTGGGCTGTTTCACCCACCAAAGGTGCAGGATGGTGCTGATTTTCCCACCAAAGGTGCCTAGCGACTATGCCAAAGGATTGTTTCGTCCACTGAAGGGTGCCTATTTTGCTGCTGAACGTGCCCAACAAGCTATTTTTCACACCAAAGGTGCCTAGCGACCGTGCCAAGGGATTGTTTTAAGCTACATCAAGGAGCTGATTTTCCCATTGAAGGTGCCCAACGTGCTATTTTTGCAACTGAAGGTGCCTAGTGATAGTGCCGAGGGACTGTTTCAGTCATTGAAGGTGCATTAAGGTACTGATTCACCCACCGAAGGTGCCCATCGAGCTATTTTTCCCACCGAAGGTGCCCAACGGGCTATTTCTCCCACAAAAGGTGCCCAACGACCGTGTCCAAAGGACTTTTCCGCCTACCAAAGGTGCATCAAGGTGATGATTTTCCCACCTAAGGTGCCCAACGGGCTATTTTTCCCACCGAAGCTGCCTAGTGACCGTGCCAAGGGACTATTTCAGTCACAGAAGGTGCACCAAGGTACCGATTTTCCCACCAAAGGTGCTAGCAATAGTGCCAAGGGACTGTTTCGGCTATCGAAGGTGCATCACGACGATGATTTTCGCAGCGAAGGTGCCTAGCGACCGTGCCAAGGGACTGTTTCAACCACCAACGGTTCACCAAGGTGTTAATTTTCCAACCAAAGATGCCTAGTGACCGTGCCAACAGGCTATTTCGCCCATCGAAGATGCACCAAGGTGCTGATTTTTCCACCGAAGGTGCCTAGCGACCGTGCCATGACACTGTTTCTACCACCAAAGGTGCAACAAGGTGCTGATTTTTCCACTGAAGGTGCCTAGCAGCCGTCCCAAGGGACTGTTTCGTCCATCGAAGGGTGCCCATTTTCCCCTCAAAGGTGGCCGATGGGCTATTTTACCCACCGAAGGTGGCTAGCGACTGTGCCAAGGCATTGATTCAACCGTTGAAGCAACACCAAGGTGCTGATTTTCCCAGCAAAGATTCCCAACAGGTTATTTCTCACACTAAAGCTGCCTAGCAATCATGCCATGGTGCTGATTCTCCCACCGAAGGTGCCAAGTGACCATGCCAAGGGATTGTTTCGGCCACCAAAGCTAAAACAAGGTGCTGATTTTTCCACCGAGGGTGCCCAACGACCATGCTAAGGGACTGTTTCAACCACCAAAGCTACACTAAGGTGCAGATTTTCCCATCAAAGGTGCCCAATGGGCTATTTTTCCCACTAAAGGTGCCTAGCGATCGTGTCGAGTGACTGTTTCAGTTACCACAGGTGCACCAAGGTGCTGATTTTCCCTGCGAAGATGCCCATCGAGCCATTTTTCTCGACGAAGGTGCCTAGCGACCGTGGCAAGGGACTGTTTCAGCCATCGAAGCCACACCAAGGTGCTGATTTTCCCATAGAAGGTGACAAAAGGGCTATTTTTTCCAAAGAAGGTTCCTAGTAACCATGCCAATGGGTTGTTTTGCCCACTGAAGGTGCGCCAAGATGCTAATTTTCCCACCGAAGGTGCCTAATGCCCATGCCAAGGGGCTGTTTCAACCACTGAAGGAGCACAAAGGTGGTGATTTTCCCACTGAAGGTGTATACTGATCGTGCCAACGCTCTGATTTTCCCATTGAAGGTGCCCAAGGAGCTATTTTTCCAACTGAAGGTGCCTAGTGATAGTGCCGAGGGGCTATTTCAGCCACTAAAGGTGCACCAAGGTGTTGATTAACCCACCAAAGGTGCCCATCAAGCTATTTTTCCCACCGAAGGTGCCTAGCAACAGTGCCAAGGGACTGTTTCAACCACCGAAGCTATACCAAGGTGCTGATTTCCCATCAAAGGTTCCCGACGGGCTATTGTTTCCACCGAAAGTGCCTAGCGATCATACCGAAGGACCTTTTCGGCCACCAAAGGTGCACCAAGATGTTGATTTTGCTACCAAAGGTACCTATCGAGCTATTTTCCCACCAAAGGTGCCTAGCAACTGTGCCAAGGGACTGTTTTGGCCACCGAAGCTACACTAAGGCGTTGATTTTCCCACCGAAGGTGCCCAATAGGCTATTTTTCCCACCGAAGGTGCCTAGCGACCGTGCCAACGAGCTATTTTACCCGCTGAAGGTGCGCCAAGGATCTGATTTTCCCACCGCAGGTGCCTACGACTGTGCCAAGGGGCTTTTTTGGCCACCAATTGTGCACAAAGGTGCTGATTTCCCCACTAAAGGTGCCCATCGGGCTATTTTTCCCACCGAAAGTGCCTAGCGATCGTGCCAAGGGACTAATTGGACCATTGAAGGTGGAACAAGGTGCTGATTTTCCCATGAAAGGTGCCAATAGAGCTATTTTCCTGCCAAAGTTGCACCAAGGAGCTGATTTTTCCACCGAAGGTTCACAATTTGCTATTTTTTCCAATGAAGATGCCTCGTGACTGTGTCAAGGGACTGTTTCAGCTACCAAAGGTGCACCAAGGGGATAATTTTCTCGCCGAAGGCTGTTTTGCCCATCGACAGTACACCAAGGTGCTGACTTTCCCCCCGAAGGTGCCTAGCAACTGTGCCAAAAGACTGTTTCGACCACTGAAGGGTGTCCATTTTCCTGCCGAAGGTGCCCAATATGCTATTTTTCTCACCGAAGGCACCTAGCGACTGTGGCAAGGGATTGTTTCGATCACTGAAGCTACATCAAGGTGTTGATTTTCCCATCGAAGGAGCCCAAGGAGCTATTTTTCCAATTGAAGGTACCTAGCGATCGTGACGAGGGACTGTTTCGTCCACCGAAGGTGCACCAAGGTGCTGATTTTCCAACCGAAGGTGCCCATTGAGCTATTTTCCCACCGAAGGTGCCTAGCGACCGTGCCAAGGGACTGTTTCGGCCACCGAAGCTATACCAAGGTGCTGATTTTCGCACCGAAGTTGCCCAATGGGCTGTTTTTGCCACCGAAGATGCCTAGCTACCGTGCCAAGAAGCTGATTTGCCCACTGAAGGTGAGCCAAGGTGTTGATTTTCCCACTGAAGGTGCCTAACAACAGTGCCAAGGGGTTGTGTCAGCCACCAAAGTTGCACAAAGGTGCTAATTTTCTCACCGAAGTTGCCCAACGGGCTATTTTTCTGACCGAAGTTGCCTAATGATGATGCCAAGGGACTGTTTCGATTGCCAAAGATGCACTGAGGTGTTGGTTCTCTCACCAATGGTGCCCAACGGGCTATTTTTCCCACCAAAGGTGCCTAGTGGCCGTGCCAAGGGATTGTTTCGACCACCGAAAGGTGCCCATTTTCCTTCCGAAGGTGCCCAACGGGCTATTTCTCCTACTGAAGGTGGCTAGCGACCTTGCCAAGGGATTGTTTTGGCCACTGAAGCTAAACCAAGGTGCTGATTTTCCCACCAAAGGTGCCCAACGGGCTATTTTTCCCATTGAAGGTTCCTAGCGACCTTGCCAAGGGACTGTTTCAACCATCGAAGCTACACAAAGGTTCTGATTTTCCCATCGAAGGTGCCTAGTGACCATGTTGAGGGACTGTTTCGGCCATCGAAGGTGCGCCAATGTGCTAATTTTCCCATTTAAGGTGCCCAACTAGCTATTTTTCCCACCAAAGGTGCGTAGCGACTGTGCCAAGGGACTGTTTGGGCCACCGAAGGTGCACCAAGGTGCTGATTATCCACCTAAGGTTCCCAACGAGCTATTTTTACCATCAAAGGTGCCTAACAATAGTGCCAAGAGGTTGTTTTTTCCATCAAAGGTGAAGCAAGGTGTTGATTTTCCCATCAAAAGTCCCCAACTAGCTATTTTTCGCACAGAATGTGCACCAAGGTGCTGATTGTTCCACCAAAGCTACCTAGCGACCGCCAAGGGGTTGTTTTGGCAGCCAAAATTGCACCAAGATATTGATTTTCCCACCTACGGTGCATCGCGATCGTACCAAGGGGCTATTTCGGCCACCAAAGTTGCCCCACGGTGTTGATTTTCCCACCAAAGGTACCTAGCGACCATGCCAAGGGACTATTTCGGCCACCAAAGTTGCACCAAGGTGCTGATTTTCCTAGCGAAGTTTCCTAATGACCGTGCCAATGGGCTATTTCGCCCGTTGAAAGTGCACCAACGTGCTGATTTTCCCACCGAAGGTGCCCAACAAGCCATTTTCCTAATGAAGGTGCCTAGCGACCTTGCGAAGGGACTATTTTCGCCACCAAAGGTGCTGATTTTCCCACCGAAGGTGCCCAACGGGCTATTATTCCCATCGAAGGTGCCTACCAACTGTGCAAAGGGACTATTTCAGCCACCAAAGGTGCACCAAGGTGCTGATTTTCCTACCGAAGGTGCCCAACGGGCTATTTTTCCCACCGATGGTGCCTAGCAACCATGGCAAGGGACAATGTCGGCCACCAAAGGTGCTCCAATGTGCTGATTTTACCACCCAAGGTGCCTTGCAACCGTTCCATGGGACTGTTTCGGCGATCGAAGGTGCACCAAGGGACTTGTTTTCCCACTGAAGGTTCACAATGGGTACGTCGTGACCAAGCCAAGGGACTATTTCAGCCACCGAAGGTGCATCATGGTGATGATTTTCCTAACAAAGGTGCCTAACGACTGTGCTAAGGGATTGTTTCGGCCACCAAAGATGCACAAAGGTATTGATTCTCCTACTAAAGGTTCCCAACTTGCTATTTTTCCCGCCAAAGGTGCCTAGCGATAGTGCCAATGGGCTGTTTTGCCCGTCGAAGGTGCACCAAGGTGCAGATTTTCCCACCAATGGTGCCTAGTGACCTCTCCAAAGCACTGTTTCGGCCACCAAAAGGTGCACCAAGGTGTTGATTTTCCCGCCGACGGTGCCCAATGGGCTATTTTCCCCACTGAAGGTGCCGAGTGACCGTTTCAACCACCAAAGGTGCACCAAGGTGCTGATTTTCCCACCGATGATGCCCATCGAGCTGTTTTTCCTGCCGAACGTGCCTAGCGACCGTGTCAATGGACTGTTTCAGCCATCAAAGCCATACCAAGGTGTTGATTTTCCCATAGAAGGTAACAAAAGGGCTATTTTTTCCACCGAAGGTGCCTAGCAACCATGCCAATAGGCTGTTTTGCCCACTGAAGAAGCTCCAAGGTGCTAATTTTCCCACCGAAGGTGCCCAATGCCTATGCCAAGGGGCTATTTCAGCCACCGAAGGTGCATAGCGACCGTGCCAAACCTTTTTTTCAGCCACCGAAGGTGCCCATTGAAGGTGCTCGCGCCAAGGGGCTATTTCAATCATCAAAGGTGCCCATCGGGCTATTTTTCCCACCAAAGGTGCCTAACGAGCTATTTTTCCCATTGAAGGTGCATAGTGATTGTGCTGAGGGACTGTTTTAGCCATCAAAGGTGCAATAAGGTGCTGATTTTCCCATCGAAGATGCCCATCGAGCTATTTTTCCCACTGAAGGTGCCTAGTGACCATACCAAGGGACTATTTCGGCCATCAAAGTCACACCAAGGTGTTGATTTTCCTACTGAAGGTGACCAAAGGGCTCTTTTCCCACTGAAGCTGCCTAGTGACCGTGCCAAGGGATCATTTTCGCCATCGAAGGTGCACCAAGGTGCTGATTTTTCCACCTATAGTGCCTCGCGACTTTGTCAAGGTACTGTTTCGACCACCGAAGGTCCACTAAGGTGCTAATTTTCACACCAAAGGTGACCAACAGGCTATTTTTCCCACAAAAGATGCCTAGCGACCGTGTCCAAGGAACTTTTTCGACCACTAAAGGTGCATCAAAGAGCTGATTTTCCCAACAAAGGTGCTTAACGGGCCGTTTTTCCCACTGAAGGTGCCTAGTGATAGTGCCGAGGGACTGTTTTGGCCACTGAAGGGTAACCAAGGTGCGGATTTTCCCATCGAAGGTGCCCAATGGGCTATTTTTCCACCGAAGGTGCCTAGCAACTTTGCCAATGGGCTGTTTTGCCCACCAAAGGTGCACCAAGGTGATGATTTACCCACCGAAAGTTCCTAGCAATAGTGCCAGGGGATTATTTCAGCCACCGAAGGTGCACAAAGGTATAGATTTTCCCACCGAAGGTGCCCAGTGGGCTATTTTTCCCACCGAAGGTGTCCAGCGATGGTGTCAAAAGATTGTTTCCGCCACCGAAGGTGTACCAAGGTGTTTATTTCAAAACCTAAGATGCCCAACTGGCTATTTTTCTCACTGAAGGTGCCTAGCGACAGTGCAAAGGGACCGTTTTGGCCACCAAAGGTGCACCAAGGTGCTAATTTTCCCACCTAAGCTACCCAACGGGCTATTTTTCCCACCAAAGGCACCTAGCGACCTTGCCAAAGGACTGTTTTGGCCACCGAAGGTGCAACATGGTGATGATTTACCCAATGAAGGTGCCTAGCGACTGTGTCAAGGGATTGTCTCAGCCACCGAAGGTGCACCATGGTGATGATTTACCCAATGAAGGTGCCTAGCGACTGTGCCAAGGGATTGTTTCGGCCACCGAAGGTGCACAAAGGTATTGATTCTCCTACTAAAGGTGCCCAACTAGCTATTTTTCCCACCAAAGGTGCCAACCGATCGTGCCAATGGGTTGTTTCGCCCATCGAAGGTGCACCAAGGTGCTGATTTTCCCACTGAAGTGCCTAGGGACCTTTCCGAAGCACTATTTCAGCCACCAAAAGGTGCACCAAGGTGCTGATTTTCCCACCGAAGGTGCCCAATGGGCTATTTTTGCCACCTACGGTGCCTCGCAACCATCCCAAGTGACTATTTCGGCCATCGAAGGTGCATCAAGGTGCTGATTTTCCCATTGAAGGTGCCCAACGGGCTATTTTTCCCATCGAAGGTGCCTAACGACCGTGCCAAGGGGCTATGCCGGCCACCAAAGGTGTACAATGGTGTAGATTTTCCCACCAAAGTTGCCTAACGGGCTATTTTCCCCACCGAAGGTGCCTAGTGACCTTGCCAAGGGACTGTTTCGGCCACCAAAGGTGCTCCAAGGGGTTGATTTTCCTACCGAAGGTTCCCAACGGGCTATTTTTTCCATCGAATGTGCCTACCGATCGTGCCAAGGGATTGTTTCTCCCATCGAAGGTGCACCAAGGTGCTGGTTTTCCCACCAAAGATGCCCATTGAGCTATTTTTTCCACCGAAGGTGCCTAGCGACCGTGCCAAGGGACTGTTTCGGCCACCTAAGCTACACCAAGGTGCTGATTTTCCCACCAAAGATGCCCAACGGGCTATTTTTCCCACCGAAGGTACCTAGCGACCGTGCCAACGACCTATTTTGCCCACTGAAGGTGCACCAAGGTGCTGATTTTCCCATCAAAGGTGCCTAACGACCGTGCCAAGGGGTTGTTTCGACCACCGAAGGTGCACAAAGGTGCTAATTTTCCCACCGAAGGTGCCCATCGAGCTATTTTTCCCATCGAAGGTGCCTAGCAACTGTGCTAAGGGACTGTTTCAACCACCAAAGGTGTACCAAGGTGCTGATTTTCTCACCAAAGGTGCCAATCGAGCTATTTTTCCAACCAAAGATTCCTAATGACCGTGCCAAGTGACTATTTCTGCCACCAAAGCTACACCAAGGTGCTGACGTTCCCACCGACGGTGCCCAACAAGCTATTTCTCCTACTAAAGTAATTAGCGACGGTGCCAAGGGATTGTTTCAGTCACAAATGATGCACCAAGGTGCTGCTTTTCACAACAAACTATTTTTCCTGCCGAAAGTGCTTAGCAACCTTGAGAAAGGACTGTTTTGACCACCAAAGGGTGCCTATTTTTTCCCACCGAAGGTGCATCAAGGGGCTGATTTTCCCACTAAAGGTGGCTAGCGACCGTGCCAAGGGATTGTTTGGACAACCGAAGCTTCACCTAGGTGCTGATTTTCCCACTGAAGGTTCCCAATGAGCTATTTTTCCTACTAAAATTTCATAGTGATCGTGCCAAGGGACTGTTTCAACCACTGAAGCTGCACCAAGTGCTGATTTTCCCACCGAAGGTGCCTAGCAACCATGCCATGGGACTGTTTTGGCTAACAAATGTGCACCAAGGTGTTGGTTTTCCCACAGACCAAGGTGTTGATTTTGCCACATAAGTGCCCATTGGGCTATTTTTCCCACCGAAGATGCCTAGCGACTGTACCAAGGGACTGTTTCAGCCGTCGAAGGTGCACCAAAGTGCTGAATTTCCCACAGAAGGTGCCTAGAGACCATACAAAGGTGTTGTTTCAACCACCGAAGCTACATTACGGTGCTGATTTTCCCATCGAAGGTGCCCAACGGGCCATTTTTCCCATCAAAGATGCCTAGCGCCCGTGCCAAGGGATTGCTTCGACCACCGAAGCTACACCAAGGTGCTGATTTTGTAACCTAAGGTGCCCAATGGGCTATTTTTCCCACCGAAGCTACACCAAGGTGCTGATTTTCCCACTGAAGGTGCCCAACATGCTATTTTTCCCACCAAAATTACCTAGCGATTGTGCCAAGGGACTGTTTCCACCACTGATGCTACACCAAGGTGTTGATTTTCCCACTGAAGGTGCCTAGCGTCCGTGTTGAGGGACTCTTTCAGCCACTGAAGGTGCACCAAGGTACTGATTTTCCCATCTAAAGTGCCCAACGGGATATTTTTCCCACCCAAGGTGCCTAGCGACCGTGCAAAGGGATTGTTTCGACCATCGAAGCTACACCAAGGTGCTGATTTTCCCACCGAAGGTACCTAGCACCCATGCCAAGGGACTGTTTCGACCACAGAACGTGCCCAGCGACGGTGCCAAGTGACTATTTTAGCCATCGAAGGTGCACCAAGGTGTTGATTTTCCCAGCTAAGGTGCCCAACGATCTATTTTTTCCACCAAAGGTGCCTAGCGACAGTTCCAAGGTTCTGTTTTTGCCATCGAAGGTGCACCAAGGTGCTTATTTTCCCACCTAAGGTGCCCAATGGGCTATTTTTCCAACTAAAGCTGCCTAGCAACTTTGCCAAGGGACTTTTTTGGCCACCGAAGGTGCACTAAGGTACTGATTTTCCCATCAAAGGTGCCTGACAACAGTGCCAAGGAACTGTTTCTACTACCGAAGGTGAATCACAGTGCTGATTTTGCTATCGAAGGTGCCTAGCGACCATGCCAAGGGACTGTTTCAGCCACCAAAGATGCACCAAGGTGCTGTTTTTCCCATCGAAGGCGCCTAGTGACCATGCCAACCGGCTGTTTCGCCCACCAAAGGTGCACCAAGGTGCTGATTTTCCTACCGAAGTTGCCGAGCGACCGTGCCAAGGGATTGTTCCAGCCAACCAAGGTGCACAAGGATGTTGATTTTCTCACCAAAGGTTCTCAATGGGGTATTTTTCCCACCAAAGATGCCTCGTGACCGTGCCAATGGACTGTTTTGGCCATCGAAGGTGCGCCAAGGGACTATTTTAGCCACCAAAGGCACACCAAGATGCTGATTAACCCACCAAAGCTGCCGAATAGGCTATTTTTCCCACCAAAAGGCGCATAGCGATGGCGCCAAGTGACAGTTTAGGCTGCCAAAGATGCACCAAGGTGCTAATTTTCTCACCTAAGTTTCCCCCCTACGGTGCCTCGCGACCGTGTCAAGGGACTGTTTTGGCCACCGAAGGTCTACCAAGATGCTGATTTTCACATAAAATGTCCCCAACTGGCTGTTTTTCCCACCGGAGGTGCCTAACGACCGTGCCAAGGGACTGTTTTGGCCACCAAAGGTGCACCAAGGTGCTGATTTTCCCATCTAAGCTACCCAATGAGCTATTTTTCCCACCAATGGCGCCTAGCGACCTTGCCAAGGGACTGTTTTGGCCATCGAAGGTGCACCGAGGTGCTGATTTTCCTACCAAAGATGCCGAGCGACCTTACCAAGGGACTACTTCAAGCACTGAAGCTACACCAAGGTGCTAATTTTCCCACCGAAGGTGCCTAGCGATCATGATGAGCGACTATTTCGGCCACCGAAGGTGTACCAGTGTGCTAATTTTCTCACCAAAGGTGCCCAACAGGCTATTTTTCCCACTAAAAGTGCCTACCAAGGTGCTGAGTCTCCCACCGAAGGTTCACAATGGGTTATTTTTCCCACTGAACGTGCCTCGTGACCATCCCAAAGGACTGTTTCGACCACCGAAGGTGCACCATGGTGCCTAGCAACGGTGCAAAGGGATTATTTCGGCCACCGAAGGTGCACAAAGGTATTGATTTTCCCACCAAAAGTGACTAACTGTCTATTTTTCCCACCGAAGATGCCTAGCGATCGTGCCAATGGGCTGTTTTACCCACCGAAGGTTCACCAAGGTGCTGATTTTCCCACCAAAGGTGCCTAGCGACCATGCAAAGGGACTCTTTCGACCACTGAAAGTGCACAAAGGTGCTGATTTTCCCACCGAAGGTGCCCAACAGCTATTTTTCCCACCGAAGGTGCCTAGCAACCACTGTTTCGACCACTGAAGGTGCATAAAGGTGCTGATTTTCCCATCGAAGGTGCCCAACTGCTATTTTTCCCATCGAAAGTGCCTCGCGACTGTGCCAAGGGACTGTTTCAGCCACCTAAGCCACATCAAGGTGCTGATTTTCCCACCAAAGATCCCCAACGGGCTATTTTTCCCATCGAAGGTACCTAGCGACCGAGCCAGTGGGCTATTTCGACCACTGAAGGTTCACAAAGGTGCTGATTTTCCCACCGAAGGTTCCTAGCGACTGTGCCAAAGGACTGTTTCAGCCACCTAAGTTGCACCAAGGTGTTGATTTTCCCACCAAAGATTCCCAAGCGGCTATTTTTTTCCACTGAAGGTACCTAGTGATCGTGCCAATGGGCTATTTTGCCCACTGAAGATGCACCAAGTTGTTGATTTCCCCACCAAAGGTGCCTAAAGACTATGCCAAGGGGCTGTTTCGATCACCGAAGGTGCACAAAGGTTCTGATTTTCCCATCGAAGGTGCCCATCTGGCTATTTTTCCCATCAAAAGTGCCTAGCAACTATGCCAAGGGACTGTTTCGACCACCAAAGGTGCACCAAGGCATTGATTTTCCCACCAAAGGTGCCCAACAAGCTATTTTTCCCACCAAAGGCACCTAGCGACCTTGCCAAGGGACTGTTTCGATCACAAAAGGTCGACCAAGGTGTTGATTTTCCTACGGAACGTGCCTAGCGACCGTGCCCAGTTACTGTTTCGACCATCAAAGGAGCACCAAGGTGTTGATTTTCCCACATAAGGTGCCCAATTTCCTACCAAAGATGCCTAGCAATAGTGCCAAGGGACTGTTTCGGCAACTAAACGTGTGCTAAGGTGATGATTTTTCCACCGAAGGTGCCTAGCAACCGTGCCAAGGGACTTTTTGGGCCACCTAAGCTACACCAAGGTGCTGATTTTCCCACCAAAGATGCTCAATGAGCTATTTTTCCCACTGAAGGTACATAGCGACTGTGTTTTGCCCACTGAAGGTGCGCTAAGGTGCTGATTTTTCCACCAAAGGTGCCTAACGACTGTGCCAAGGGGCTATTTCGACCACCGAAGGTGCAAAAAGGTACTGATTTTCCCAACGAAGGTGCCCATTAGGTTATTTTTCCCAACGAAGTTGCCTAGTGATCGTGCCAATGGGCTATTTTGCCCACTGAAGATGCACCAAGTTGTTGATTTCCCCACCAAAGGTGCCTA
>JAOSBN010118367.1:0-35585 GCA_027563595.1 Erythroxylum suave | reverse complement strand
GCCTCATGATCAGCCATGACGCCACGAACCCTGTACCTCCTGTAACGCACACCGTACCTTTTTCACCTTCCATGTCTGTATCTTATATCTTCCTCTTTGTGTCTTCTAAGCAAAATTGGAGAGCAGTTATATTTGATTGGCACGGATCTTTTGGCATGAGATCGTCTGTGCCATTAATCCTGTGCCACCCCTGTGCCGCTTTCACTAACCACAAGCAAAATTTGTGGCTGAAGGAAAATAGAACAGGGATGGCACAGGTTTGATCGTACAGACGATCTTCTCCCCGATCTTTTATGCCTATGTTTACGAGCACGGCACTTGAGAAATTTGAGTGGCCTTGCTCTTCTTCAATGTCTACTCAACGGTGGTCCAAGGACAATTAATAATTAATCCTCCTCAAAAGTAAAAAAGTAAGAAATTTTGAATATTTTCACCTAATGGAGTTGCTGTCAATTCATGTTTTTCACTGCACTCCTTATGTTCTTGGTGGATCGCAGGCGTCATCCCCTCAAACTAACTAGCATCAGGTCAGTTGTTTCATAATCTCCGTTCTCACGTTATTCTCGTACTAAAACGTCGACGTTTTAATAAAATCAAATCTCTCGACTTTAAACTTGTCTAAAAGCCTAGTCGACGCCCCTTCTTTCTTTTGATTTTCCTTTCCGACGCAAAGAACCAGCGCAGTCCTCTTTCTTTTGATTTTGCTTCCCGTCGATGCTGCATTTGCTTTCATTGCTTTTTTTCAGGTATGATCTTTTACTGCGTTCTCTCTGTGAAACCTTTCTCTTGTTTAAAACTGAAGAACTCTGTTTTCTTGAGAACAAAATCTTCTAAATTTAACGTCAACCCAGAATGTGTTTGGGTTTTTGCTGGTAATACATTCATATTCAGGTATATTCTTAAAACAGAGCTCATTGTTGCCTCAAGTTTTTTTCTTTTTACCATTTCTGGTTCTTTGCCTGCATTTTTTTTATTGCCTCAGCTATAATTAGTTGTAAGAGAATTGGGTATTTGGATTTTACTTAGTGGTTTGGAGAATTGGAAATCTGGGTTAATTAGTAGTTGCTTGATGGCAAGAGGCCAACTTGCTTTTCTGCTTAGTATGTGTGCGTCGAAGAACAGTGTTTCCAGAATAACATAATACATAGAGACCAAAATCTATATTTTGATTCATCATCGCGTACAAAGATCAAAATACTGCTACTTTTTCTCTCTGTGTTTCTCTATCAAAGAAATTAAATTTGATTTTTGGCATCAATAGACACGAGAGCTATGGTGTTGAATCCAACTTCTTACTACTCTAGGCCTCAGCAAACCCTCGAGCTCTCCAATTTTTGTCCCGCCACCAAGGTTTCTCCTTCTCTCTTCCTGCCTCTCTATGTTTGAAGGTTAAATGTTTGTTTTTAGTCGTCTTTGCTATGATTAATTCGATGAATGGGTCTGTAATCCCACATAGTTCGAGCTTCTTCGATACCCAGCTTGCCTTCAGTTAGGTGTGGCACAGCCCATTTCGTTCCGTGCAGACTCAGAGCCGAGGTCAGTTTCTTGAACATATTTCTCGTATCTAGTTACATAAAGTTTTTTTCTTTTGTTCTTTTGCTTACAGGTTGCTTCATTGGGTTCTTGAATTCGACCGTAATTATTGATTTGTTAGGTCATGAGCTGAATGCCCTCAACTATCTATCTATTCTTCTACGCATTTACACACTTGATCATGCAATATGATTTTTTAAAAAATTTGTCATCAACGTTTTTTTTTATAATAAACTGGCTCAGAATAGTGAAAAATGGTAACAAAGATCCATTTAATTGAGCCTGACAAACTTGGGGGTGATGCTAAATGAAGACAAACTTGGGGGTGATGCTAAATGAACTCATTGTGTTACTTTCAGACTTGGAAGTATTTCCGATTTGTAGATGAATTTTCTTTCCCCTTTTTGACATTTCTAATTGTCGCAAACAACCTCTTTATTAGTTATGGGTAAAGTTGTGTATTATTGGATCTCTCTAGACCCTGCATTTTAGAAAAAATTTCAATGAATTGTTGTTATTGTTGATGATATTTCTAGTTGATTTGTGTGAGAAAGAAATTTTAATTTATATCCACAGAGGTGGCTATTTGTGGTTTTTTTTCCTTATATACACTTTATGCATCAAATTCACAACACATCTTAATATTGTGCAGTTGTACAAGTTGTTGCTGCACCAATTCAGCTCTTGAATTGCCATTAACTGCAGAGAATGTTGAGAGAGTATTGGCCGAAGTTTGACCATATCTGATTGCCAATGGGGGTAATGTGGCATTACATGAGATTGATGGTAATGTTGTGTGGTTGAAGCTACAAGGAGCATGTGGCTCCTGTCCAGCTTCTGTTACGAATATGAAGTTGGGTATTGAGCGCCGCTTATTGGAAAAAATTCTTGAAATTGCTGTCGTAAAGCCAATAGTTGACGAAGAAACTGGGCTTGAGCTCAGTGAAGAAAATGTAGAAAAGGTAATTAATTACACTATACCTAAATCCCAGATTAACTGTTATTCCAATTCATAACTGTAGTAGTGAGTTCATACTATTATTATGACTTTTTTAGTCAATTTATGGATTGTATATGTTCTGCTGTTTGGGTTGTTTGAGGATTTTGTTTTGTTATCCTTTCCAATGATTATAGCTTTTCAAGGTTTGACTGTGGTATTGATTATATTAGCAGTAAACATTAGGGGAAAGAAGCCAAAAATTAATGGTCATAACTGTTGAAACCATGCGTTTATGTTTTTGGTAAACCATGCAAAGTTCTTGGATAAAATACTAAGTTGTAATTGAAGAATTTCTTGAATACTTCTAACTTGCTTTCTATTTTCCCCTAGCTCAAGACTTTTTTGTTTTCTGCTTATGGCATTTATATTTAAACAGGAAAAGTAATTGCATATTTTACATTTCAGTATATATTAGTCATTACATATAGAAGTTTGAAGCCTTGCTCGCCTTTTTAGGTCCAGTTGCACGTCTATGCACTCCCCAAGGCTTCATATTTATATAAGCATTATGCCATTGCTGAACAGGTGTTAAGGGAATTTAAACATGTAAATCCACAAGATGATGATGAGGGGAAAATTTTTTCAGATAACAGAGTACGTTTTTCTACTCTTTACATCAGCATAGGGATTGATGATTTGAGTAAAATCCCAAATGGTGTCAACGGTGATAGAAATATGGCCATCTTAATGTTGAACTCTCTGTATGCTTTCCTTCTATTCAATTGTAGACATCTAATTTCCTACTACACTATGCTGAATGGGGATGTAGGTATCGAGGACAGGATATTTCAGTGCAAAGATCTGCAACATATATCCAAGAAAAGAAGCAATTATGGCTAGATCAGATACAGATATTGTGCCTTTATAGCATGAGTTTTGCTCAAGAAGAGTAATTCCGTATTCATGCTATTTGTTTTTCTTCCTAATGAAGGTGCTCGTTTTTCCGAATGCAACTAGATCAACTTCTACCTTCTCTTTGGTCTCTTCGGTGCTTATTTAAGGAAAGCTGAAGTTAAAGCCAATACTTGTATTAGAATTGTTTAGTTCATGAATCCAAAGATCCTTTGTGGCAATTAGACTTGTAGATTGCGATTTATTCTTAAAATTGACTAGTGTTGATTTGTTTTCTAGAATGCTACTTTCAAGATTGTAACCCATAAATACACATTTATATACAATTTGGTTTCTTTTTTTCCATTCCACCTCGAGTTTCTCACAGCTTCATTTACATTACGGTTTCATTTACATCTTTACTTTTGTTAATATTTTCCCCCACAATGTCATCCCAGAAAAAAAATAGAAGTTCGATATTTTTTTTTTTGTCCATACCATTATAAGAAGTTTCATGACAATCTCAAAAATTAAGCATTTCGCATTTTGCACAAAAATATTTTATAATAGAAGGATTTGTCTTTTATAGACAATACATAATCAACAAAATATATAAAATTACATAATAATGAGAGTATAAGAAAGAAAATGCCAATTCTCAATAGAAAACAAAATAGGCACCTTGTCGATAAAGATGCACAAATTAACTTAAACACTTTGCTTTCTTTTCACTTTGTATTTACAAAATATGCCTCCTGCACATGGAACTAGACAATCACATATCTCAACAAAACCACCTATATTTGCATTATTGTAGTTCACATTATTATTTTTTCGTAAGTTATTTATCATCACATCGCTCACATCATGTGATTGTAGTGCCTATAAGAATTATAAAAAAAAAATAGTATCATTAGTGAATTGTAAATAAGTGACTAAACATAATGTCATTAGTAATAGTATTCTGGCAAAAGATAAATACCAATTGAGAGTAGGTCATGTCCATAGAAATTGGAACACCTTCAATAGAATTTGTTTGACTTGAATTGGCAGAGACAGCCTATCATCAAAAAAGTCAAAAGAGTATATGATCAGAATACTAAACTAATTATTAAAACATTAAATTTTTTTATTAAAAAGTACACATGTAAGGGACATGGAATTCAAGAAAAAAAATTTACAAATAGAACCTCAAGATTAAATGTAATGTTGGTGCTGCAATTGTAAGGTTTGCCTGAGTCTGAACTTTTTTGGTTGAATTCCTTTTTTTCATAACCTTCTCCAAGCCACCCCTCATTCTCTTACCTGAAACAATTTTCTTCTTGATTTTGATTCCTTTAATTCCAATAATGTTCTTTTCACGAATTTCAATCCCATTTTGGCTCAAATGATCTGTTATAACACTTAAATATTGAATCATTTCTTCACCTTGTAATCTAACATTGGAGCTCGTAATCGACTGTTGGACAGTTGATCCATTACCTTGTAATCTAGCATCGATGATTTCCAACATCTTCAAAATGCAATCTTTAACAATTTTGTAAGTCTCTTCACTCTAAGATGCTTTTGTAACCAATTGAACATATAACCCACACAATTCTTTATACCACATGCTTTGACATATCTTGGGATCCAAATTGCTTATGTTGATTCTAGAATTTTCATCTCCCACAAATCCAAATTTTGCTTTACGTGTCCACCTTTTCAATATGTATTGACTTGGGATCTCCAAAATATTTTTCACAGTAAAAACTTTCCAAACATGAGAACATAAAATTTCAGCAAACTCGAATTTTCTATAGCTACAATCAACTTTTCCATTTGATGAATCATAAGTAACTATATGGTAATGGCTCTTCTTATGAGGGGTAATTTGATATTTTGTGATTGATCCATCTTCCTCAAAACTTTCAATACAAAAATTATGAGACTTACACCACTCATTTTGAAACCACTTGAACACCTCAGGAGTATAAACACTAGCTACATGTTTCAAAGTTTCAATTGGATACAATAATGAGGGAATACTTGTATTTGATTTAAAATCAACCTTTAGCTCTTCATATCTACGATCTTCAAGGAGTCTTCCAAAATGATGAAAAAATTCTAAGAATTTGTGTTGATAAGTAACATACCTCTTTACAACACTATTTATGCTCTCAGTTCTTTGTGTTGTCGTCATGTCTGTACAAAACATTTGTCTTCCATACACTAAAGCCCATTTCTCCTTTATCCCAAACATGCGCCTCAACTAATCATTGTCTTCAAGTCCATATTTGCACAACATCTCATTCCATGCATTTACAAAATCTTCCTCTTCTTCAAAATCATATATGCATGAGCTAAAATCTGGAGCAAAATCTTTGAATTGAGAGAAAACACCACTTAAATAGATGGTCGTATTTTGATATATGTGCCAAATACATAAGCGATGATGAGTTTCAGGCCATCTTAGTATTAGAGCCTTTGCCATTGTTGCATCTTGGTCTGTAAGAATAGTTTTAGGTCTTTTATCACACATAGCTTTCACAAAAGTATCAAATAACCATTCAAACGTGAGAGATGTCTCATCATATAACAATGCAACACCAAAGAATGTAGTTTGCTTGTGATGATTGACACCTACACGTAATGCAAGGGGACGACCTTCATTGTTCTTTTGGTAAGTTGTATCAAAGCAAACCACATCACTAAATTTTAAGTAATCTGCTCTCGTCTTTGCATCTAACCAAAAAATGTTAGTTATTAAATCATCTTCGTCAACTTGGATAGCATAAAAAAAATTCGGATCATTTAATTGCATCTTATGCAAATATTCCATAACGCCTCCTATATCCCCTCTTTTCGCATCTCTCATTCTTTTAGACCGTAAGTAATTTTTGTAGTTATCTGGTATAAAACCTAAATTCTCTCGACCACCTACTTGCCTAACCATAACATCATATGATGGCTTTGGTAGGATTCCTACGTCATTTGCCATTTCAATTTGCATTGCTGCAGGTAAACTTATCTTTCGGTGAGATCTGTGTAAGTGCGTCTTGTTTGAACTCGAGACATAGTGATTATGCTCTTCAATAAATTGAACCACATAGAGTTGTCCGCCTCTTCGATGACTAACTCTCAGTTTAGCTTCACAACCAAACCTTGTTTCAGGGCGTGCTGCTTTCACATACATATGTTGTTTGTCTTTTTCTTGTTTGCCTTCAGCACTACAACAAAACAATCTGTCAATGAAGTTTCTAGATTTATCTTTGTGGTTTCTGCTTCTCCTTATCCCAAACCCTACTTGTTTAATAGAATTGGTAAGCACCTTCTTCAGTCTCAAATTCCATTCCAATTTTTGGTATTAATTCTTTGGATGCAAATGAGTGAGTAGCTTGCAAATCCTGATTACTATTTAAACTCATGACAGCTATAAGCTCATCTTCACCTTCACTCCTGCCAACTTCATTACTATCTTCAAATTTTAATTGGCAACAAGACGAAGATACACCCGCCATAGAATTATTAAGTTTGATCCTGAAGCAAAACCCCAGTAGGAAACCAATGAAAATTATTGAAAATTGATACTTCACTTTTATGATATAAAGAAAAATTAAGTGTAGAATTCACAATTTTATTAAGAGGCAAAAATGAATCCTTTAGCATTAAACTTAAATAAATATCTAACAACTGAAGCTAAACAAATTCTTTAAAAAGAGTTTGGTTTCTCTACTTGGCATTCCCCCGTGTTGGTAAAGTAGAATCAAAAAAGAAAGGAAAAGGAAAAGGCATCAGCCTCGCTGAAGCTAAAAGAGAGTTGATTGATACACAACATAATTGAGTTTTATTAAAACAACTTATTGTGACGAAACAAAGTTTGAACAAATTTATTGAAACAGAGGATCCAAATTGTCACTCACGAACACTAGAACAACATATTTCTTTTAAAGAATTAAAATAAAAGTTACTTCATTTTTTCATCACAATCAATTTAGTGTTATTATATAAAAATAAAGTTTGAATGCAATATGGCAAAGACGTCACTTAATACATATGAATTTACGTGAAAATCTCAACTCATCTCATTAAAGTATTAGACTATACAACATAAGGTCTGTTTAATATTAAAAAAACATGTACTTTTGTTTGGTAGTTAAACTAAAATTAGATTAAAATATATGGAATATAACTACATTTGTGAGCAATGGATAGCGGCAGTAGTGTAGGGTTGGCTTCTAGCATTAATGTCAATGCTCATAAGACCACATCTTATTCCTACCAACCTCCATAGAGTTGGAACATACTAATTCATACAAAAGATCGAAACCTATATCAAGAACCTCATGTCCATTCATAAAAGAGCACTTGTCCCACTCTATTAAGAAAATCCACTATCTATGTGCGAATTGTACCTTGAAGACAATCTAATACCACTTAATGTCAAAGTCTTGATTCCTTCTGACAACTAAAGCACACCAAAGATCGAACAACGACTGAAGAAATGCCAACGCACACTACAATTATGAGTAATCTTCACAGTTCTTTATCCTACACTATGGGGACTGAAAACTGAATTGGGTGCTCAAACCTGTAAGCCATTAAAAAACAGAGCTAAATAGATTAAGAAGAAGCTCTCAAGTGACCAAATTAATGAAGTATCTTATGTCATAAAAAAAAGAATAAGATTAGATAAAGAATAAGCTAGAGATACCTGATCGGCAATAGCATATAGGATGACAATTATATAGGGAAGACAGTAGCATATAGCAATACCAATGACGCACGCCAAAGCAACACAGGAAAAGCAAAGAACACAACCAAGAAATATTACAGAAAGCTTGCGGACCAAAAAAACACAAAATTCAGAAGGAAAGGTACTTCAGCATCTGAAAATAATAAAATGACAGTGAAGGATAAGAGCAAACCAATAAACCTGAGGGGAGCTGTTTGCCAGAGCTTGACTACTAGTAGATTAGAATCCAATGATCCACCACATAAATGAAAACATTGTATTTGCAGACTCTAGATGCTTTGCAACACTGTTAAGATGGTTCACGTAGAAATAGTAAACATATTTAATAGATCATATGTAGTACTCATACAGAATAAGCAAAAGATAAGCACAAGAGTCAAATGAGTCCCATTTTGAAGACCAATTATAGAAGAAAACAAATGAACAATGGGCATAAAAATTGGATGTAACATATTAATGCGAACATTTTGTCTGACAACATGGCAAGTCCCTTCGAATATAGATTAAGTTAAAGCTCAAAAGGAAAAAAAAATAACATTAGCATATCATTCACAGGAATCAGAAAGGAATATAAAAAAAAGAGATCCTTGAGCGTATGCCCATTACACGAGAGGAGAACAGGACAGCTATGTGTAGAATTTAGAAACTTCTGAACAAGTAAAATAATATTTCAGGAAGGATGGGAATATATCTAACATCACAGCGATCATTAAGAAAGCTTATTCTAGTTTGTGCATTCCTTTTGTACAATTTCCAATTAAACCACAAGTTCAAGCTGACACTACCATGAAAAAGAAATGGAAAAGAAAAGAGCTGATGGTTTTCTAAACAATGGAGGATGAAAGGTGAAGGCGTGCTACTGTCGCTCACTTCACTACAAAAAAGAACACCTGACTCTTTTGAGCTAGTTCGTAATTGATCAGACAAGAAATTTTAGTTGAAAGTTGAAACTAAATTAGCATAAAATGAGTGGCAGTAGTAACGTAAAACTTAATTTGGAAAAATGGATTACCCTAACCAGCTAAATCATATACCGTGCAAAGTCTAAACTACTGATACTTATTCACATCAAAAATAGATGTTACAAAATGACGACACCCTTAATAAAATTAAAGCCACTACTTATGAAAATGGATATACTAAAGATAGGTTTTATCAGTTATCTTAATCCAACAGAATGGTTTGATCTTTCACTCTAGCAACACCAAAATCAGTAACCTTAACAACCTATTGGCCACAATTTCAAAATTTATGAATAACGATACACAACTCAAATGATAAAGTTTTGCTTTCTTGAAAGTTAAAACCGCTAAAAAAATTATGTACAAAGAATACAGTCAACTCAATCGGACACGTATATCATTCTGCTAAGAATTCTTGGAACTTGAAACTTTTTTGGGATATTTTAAATAGTATGTGCAGAAAGTCAAATTTGAAGAAAATTTTCCATCAGAAAGACCAGAGCATGTTGCTGAAAACAAGTTAAAAAATCGAGAACAAGAATGTTGCAATACATAAGTAGACAATGAAAAAGATTATCTTACTCCATTTTCAGCCATCAAAAGATTGGCAACCTTTTGGTCTCTATGTATTATGTTATTCTGGAAACATTGTTCTACAATGCACAAATACGAAGTAGAAAGCAAGTTGGCCTCTTGCCATCAAGCAACTACTAACTAAAATCCATATTTCCAATTCTCCAAACTACTAAGTAAAATCCAAATACCCAATTCTCTTACAACTAATTATAGCTGAGGCAATAAAAAAAAATGCAGGCAAAGAACCAGAAATGGTAAAAAGAAAAGAACTTGAGGCAATAATGAGCTATGTTTTAAGAATATACCTGAATATGAATGTATGACCACCAAAAACCCAAACACATTCTAGGTTGACGTTAAATTCAGAAGATTTTGTTCTCAAGAAAACAGAGTTCTTCGGTTTCAAACAAGAGAAAGGTTACACAGAGAGAACGCAGTAAAAGATAACACTTAAAAAAAGGCAATGAAGGCAAATGCAGCGTTGACGGGAAGCAAAATCAAAAGAAAGAGGACTGCTCTGGTTCCTTGCGGCGGGAAGGAAAATCAAAAGAAAGAAGGGGCGTCGACTTGGCTTAGGCAAGTTTAAAGTAGAGAGATTTGGTTTTATTAAAACGTTGACATTTTGGTATGGGAACAGAGTAGGAACAACAATTATGGAACAACTGATCTGATGCCCAAACTAACTAATCTCTAAAAGTGAAAAATCGTCTGTTCCTATAAATAGTTTTATATCCTATTCTGATCTACCTAGCTTCATCGATTCTTTTTTTCTCTTTCCTATTTATTTTGAAAATATCCTTAGACCACTATTGACATGACATTGAAGAATGGACCACTATTGACATGACACTAAAGAAGAGAAAGGCCACCCAAATTTTTTAATAAATAAAAATTTGTTGAAAAATTATCAATAGAAACCAACAAAGTCCTACCAAAGATTATACTCCTTTCAAACTCACCGTAACAACAAAATTGTCTTGGGATAAATTATCAATCAACTAGGGGTTGAATTTTGTAGAGAAAAACTACTCCAGAAATGGTAGAAAAGTAGCCTTCTCTAAATTGTGGTAGCGGTTGAGTAGTCATGTAGCACATGGATGCAAGACTCCTCAACGATTAATCAACTTCCATAGGTATTATCAATATTGAGGTGTCTACGACAACCTTCCACATTAGTCAAAAGTTTAACCCGCAGAGCTAGCCAAAAAAATGTGGGAATGCGTTGGGAGCCCTTGAAGTTCCACATAAGTGTCCAATGAATATCTGGTGGGTTCGAGGAACGATTACACAACTTCTCGTAGGTGGATTTAACACAAAAACATCTCGATGCCATCCAACCATTATATATTCAATCATTGAACACGTTCAGTTTTATCCATAGGGGAGCTCATGGCTGTAAGGCTTAGGCAAACAGCGGCTGAGAGTCGGGCCTGGAGAATATCCTAATTCCATTGACTGCCCACTGTGATATAATCTTTCACCCGAGCATTTTGCTCACCTTGAGAAATAGAAGACATCGCTAACTCGGATAGTTTAGTAGTTCTCAGCCAGATATCTTCTCAAAATTGTATGGTAGTACTATCTCCTAAAGCCCACCAAATACCTGTAGATATGAAGTGCTTGCCAAAGAAATGAGCAACTTCCTACACGTATTGTCTGAGGTATGGTTTCCACACCGATCCTTCACTTTCTTTAAATAACGTGATTTTTTTTAAAATTAATAACATGATACACTTAAGAGCAGAGAAATATGTGTGGCCTTTCTCGTTTTCAATGTCATTTCAAGAATGGTCCAAGGAGACAAGTAGGACTAACCTAATTAGTTTCAACTCCTCATTTAAAGCTCTCCTTTGTAGGAGGTCTTAAGTTTGAGTCACCAAAAAGGGAAGAGAGGGGAAATTTCCCCTGTTAATGATCCTCTAGCCCCCTGGGCATGCTCCTTGGTCAGATCAATTACGGACATCTCGTTTCCAGTGGCAATGTATGAGTTGAAACTACTAGGGAACCTAGGGCTAATAGAAACCTGAAGCTGAGCAGGATCAATGATCAATCATCAGCTGACCAATCAGTATATAACAAACCCTTGTGCGCAGAAGTGTATAGGCTACTTAGGAACCTGAGGGACTTTGGGGGTTCTAGATTTATGTCCTCTATGGCTCTTAGGGTGGGGTTTTAGGGGCTTAGGATTAGTCTGAACAAACTGGAATATCTAATGTAAAAATAAAAAAAAGAAAGGTCCAAGGAAAATTTCAGCTGCGTAAGCTCTGACTCGGAAGGACAATTATTGGAAATGTTAATTGTGATCGCTTTTATGATTTAATTATAAATAATAATTTTTATATTAATAAATAATTTATAACATATAAAATAATTTAATTATATAAATAATGATAATTATTAGAGTCATTAAAAACTATATAATTGATTGCAAACTAAAACTATTGTGCACGATTTCCAATTATAATTTAGAAGTAAAAATAAATAATTGTAAGAGTTATTAAAAAATTATATAATTAATTTTTAAATTAAAATTATTCTATAGGTTTTATATTCTTAAATTAAAAATTAGTTTAATAGAAATTTGATAAAGTCTTAAATTATTTAATTAGAATATATAATTAAATATTTTAAAAATGTTTAAGGAGCGCAAAGTGGGTAGCTATATTGCTCTAAAAAGTCAACGTACTTCGTTCACAAAGCTCCTTATTTTGCAAGAGTTGAAATAGGGTTATCAATTTTATCAGATGTCTCAAGGCTCTTCCTCTATATTGTTCTAGAAGTGGACTGAAAGTATTACTTACAACATTGTGTTTGAATATGTTTTAAGGAGTGTGGAGAGAGAGGCGGCTAGGCAACAACAATTTGGCTCGATTTTGGGCAAGAGCAGGAAAGATGCCCGTCCAGGGCTCACTCTCATGAAGAATAAATTAGGGTTCTTTTTCATCCTTGTAAAGAATAAAATGAGACAAAATAAACCTCACTTTTATAAGTAACAAAACGAGGCAAAATAGGGTAAGTTCACTCTTGACATTCATAAAGAGCAAAATGAGAAGAAGTCTCTTAGCTTTCTTTTTTTTCTTTACATATTTTTTATTGATTTGTTTAATTGTTCTCTTAGTCTTAATGTTAAGAACTAATGCAACTCATTGTATTCTTCAATTGTGTCATAATTAGGGCCCAAGATAGCCTCTTTAATAATAAAAATATGCTTTCAGAATTTACATATTTATATATTGTCGATTTATTGAAGCCCTTTTTTGATTTTGTTTAGTGCCTATAAAATGTTAGGAACGGTATGACCTTGGCAACAATGCTGATAGGTTTGGAGCCAAGTGAAGTGAGTGCCTTTGAACACAATCAGGTTATAAATCTCACAAAAATGGCAACTTTATAATATTTTTATTCTCTTTCTTTTGGTTACAAAAATATATTCATAGTCAAATGTTTTTTTAACATGAAATCTATTTTTTTAGCTGAAATATTTTTTTAACTAAAAATATTTTGTTATGAAAATAAGTTCGAAGTTAAAAAATGTCATCAAATATTTTTAGCTACGAAATATTTTTCATAGCTAAAAACATTTTACTACGAAATTGAGTTCACAGTTAAAAAACGTCGTCAAATATTATTAGTTACGAATATAAAACGTAGTTTGTACTAAACGTCACTAATAGTTTTTTAAAACCCGTAAACCATCCATAGGCAATGAAATTATTTAAGTAAGTTGCGATTTTCAAATCATAATCAAAAGGCTACTTTGTTGTAGTGGCTATTTATTGATAGTTTTAATTATTTATATTTCTAATATTGGTTTAGATATTTTTATACTTTGTGAGGCAATGATAAAAGATTATCTCTTTATTTATTTTTTTCGAATATTGAATATTGTGAGAATGTGCAAGTTAAAGCTTTAGTGCAATGGTGAAGCATAGGAGATTGGCTCAGCATTAGTTGATGGTCTATATTGGGTCAAGTAAAAATAGCTTATGCTTGAGGTTAATTCAAGCTTAAATTAAGACATGGTTTTAAAATATGGTGGAATAAGTGTACAATGAGTGAGTTATTTAGTGTTGATTTACTTAATATGTTTTCTTTTTATTGAATTTACGTTAAATTGTCTTATTTTAGATATTGACTAGTAACAAAACAAGTGGTTTATCTTTGAGTTTCATGGTCAGTGGCATATGCATGGAGTTTCATGAGATTTGGAGTTACATATAAGTCAAGTTTGATATACAAATTAGCCTTTATGTTTTATACCTTTGGCCATGGAGGGGCTTACTTCTTCCACAAAACCACCAACTCTTGTGGACAAAGGCAGAGACACCGAGAATCAGGGGATACGTACTTCTAAAGTAAGACTATATGTCCTAGACATATGACACCATCCCTCAAACAACACCTTTCTGGAGACTATATGCTTCCAAAGGCGAACTGCAGGCTACTGGTATTGTAAGTTCTAGGTATGATAGACGAGACACATGCCCCTTGGCTCAACGGGCGAACTCTCATCCTTCCTCTTAGGAACTTTACTCCCTTAGTAACTACCTTCTTTCCCCGTTAGTTCTAATCTCATACAGCGAAATTGTTTAGCAGAGAACAGTCCTAGACTGTCGTATAGACATTATGATACACAAGATCCTCAAAAGAGACAAGTGTAGAGCATACTTGTCCTATACCAAGCCAAGAACAACACTATAGACTAGAGTTTTCAAGAACAAGAGAGAAAACTAATCACAAACAAACTTCATTGGAACAAAATATTTTGACAATGAAAAGCTTGATTAATTCAAAACGTTCTTACAAATGAAGAGAAGGCTTGCTTATATAGGGAAAGCCAAGGCTACAAAGGTAAAATGCCTAGTGAATCTAATCATTCCTACTTTATCAAAAGCAAAAGACTTTGTCAAAAGTAAACAGTACAGGAATCTACTTTTCCTAAAGTACACAGTGAAAAGTATCCTGCTTTGTACAAAAGTTTTAAAGCAAATAGTTCCATGAAAAAAAGGAATCTTGGAACAATGGTTGTGGGGACCACAAAGAATCCTTTAATATCAACTCTTGCTTTAAGTCACAATCTCCTCAAAAGGTGTGTCTCTGATGTGAGGAGGATCCAATGCATCCATATGCTTTACTTGTCACCATGATTGAAGATTAGATGGAGAGTCTGGATCACTTGAGCTGTCATGAGACATTTTTCGTCTTTTACTCAGCTCACATTGAGTAAGTTCGTGTAGGACCTCATATAACTCAACTTCATTAGGACTGTAGGTATCATCATTAGGGTCTTATGCATCCTGAAAAACAGAGTGATATGGTTAAGAAGGACCTGCAACGTCAGAAACTGTTTCCTCTGTGTCATATTGAGGACTACTGGGACCAGGTATATCAACTTCTGGTGCTGCGGGTTCACCAAGTATGAATTCTCTAAGGTATGGTCTAACAGAAGTAGTAAGTACTGGTGTGTCAATCCAATGATTAATCTCTTTGAGAAAATCTCGAAGAGCTAATAACGCACTATTCTGATGTCTGGGCCAATATAAAGATGTATGATAATACTTAACATATGGCTTAGTGTAGAGTTCACTAGTAGAGAGTTCACGATATAGACGATGGATAACAGAGAAGCTTCTAGCAGATTGTCGTCTTTCAGAAGATGTTTGAAGACGATGCTGGGAAATTATATTAGCACATTGTTGCTTCCATAAATCCAAAGGTTGAAACCATTCAAGAAATGTCCATAGTAAGGAACTGCCATTATTGAGATCACAGAGATTCTGATAAAGTTCTAGAGGAGAAAAACAAATGGCACAGGCATAGAGAGAAGATAATGCCCATAGATACCATAATGTGTTTTCAGTAAAAGGATCGGATAGGGTCAACACATGGTGGTATGGTGCCTTAAGATTAAATATAAGAGGATTACCAGGAAGACCACGCTCAAAAAGAGTACGATGTAAGTAATAAAACAAACTTACTCGACAAAGAGAAGCGACTTGAAAAATATTAGTAGGATGCCTAAGAAGAGGAGGAAAGGATTTCTTGGTAAAGGCAAAAAGAGAAGTACTAGCCATAATAAAAGGAAACTAACTGAAAGGATGAAAGAAACTGAGGCTAGAACACACACTTATATAGGCAAAAATTATGCACAAACCATGGGTAAAGAAGATCAAGTGGCCATGGTGGATGTTGTGTCAGCAAGGTAATAGTGTTAGGTGGACTAGGCTGTTGATTTTCAAGAATCTGGAAAGATGGAGGATGTTGACATATTTGTTTCAGATGCTTGACAGCTTTGGTTTGTTCCAAAGTCCAAGAAGGTGGATTCTTTTTCAGAAGTTTGGATAGGCATGAAGTGTAAGCCGCCACGTGTGGGATGAAGTCTCTGATGTAATTAACAATCCCGAGGAATTGTTGTATTTGTTTCACCATGAGATGTTCACTAGGAAATTGCAATAATTCTCTTGCAATATTTGAAAAGGGCTTATAGAATGCATCTTTAAATTGCATACCCAAAAATTCAATATTTTTAACGCCAATAGTGTTTTTCCAGGCCGAAAGCATAATCCCATACTGTTGAGTAAGATCCAAGAATTTGAATAACAGGGCCTGATGTTCCTCATGGGTCTTTGAGAATAGTAAGATGTCATCGATATAAATCAGTGCACTGTTAAGGATAGGCTGGTAGATCTTAGTAATGGATGGTTGAAACAGTGATGGAGCGACTTTAAGTCCAAATGGCATAACGGTCCATTGATACTGTGCATTAGGGATGCAAAATGTTGTTTTGTAACGTTCTTAAGGGTGAATACCCAATTGCCAAAAACCTGCTTTAAGGTCAAACTTGGAAAAGATAACAGCTTCCTTGAGGAATAGTACTTGTGTACTGATGTTAGGCAGAGGAAACTTATCATCTTGCAGGAATACATTTAGAGGCTTATAGTCAATGACTAATTTTTTCATTCCATGTCTTTGCTCTGAACATTTGTTGACATAGAACACTTGACATGCCCAATCTGACTTTGTAGGCTCAATTAATCCTTGCTTCAGAAGTACAGCACACTCATCTTATGCGAGCTTCAAATCTTCAGGGTTCATCCCTGGATGAGTTGCTTTTGTGGGGTTAATATTCTCGTTCTTTTTAAATGGTAGACTTATAAAAAAAAGTGAACATTTTTCCACAGAGGATATAGATGAGTAAACTGTGCATGATTTTCAGGACAATACTCCAACAGTTTATCTTTTATAACAGTGTACTGTGTAGGAACCGAGCTAAGTTTAATAACGTTAGTAAGAGAAGTGTATGGACTGAATAGGTTTCGATAACTGAGGCTTGTGGGTAGGATATGCAAAGGTTGAGCTTTACTTGATACATCCATACCAATCAAGATGTTTAGGCCTGGTAGATTGCTTCCAAGGACTTTAGTCCACACTATACACTAAGGAAAGAATCTGAGACCGATTCTTTTCTTGGATATAAGCCCTATCTTAAATGAATTGCCATCAGCTGTTGTGAAATATTCGTCATGGGAGGTCCATGAGTCAGAAGGAAAAATATTAGGCTTCATGATTGTACAACTGGATTCAGTATCCATAAACCCGATAGCTCTAATGGGTCAATCATATTTATCCTGTTGATATATATGTATCTAAACATAAGGTTTTAACACTGGTGTACGATCTAACTTCTTGCATGTTTGTTGGATCATATAGATAGAGTCCTCTGACTGTACCTAAGAAAGAGTCAGAGTCAGATTCTGTAGAAACAGAAACAACAAACTTAGTGTCCTCGTCTTCCTGAGATTGCTCCTCAATAAGATCTTCAAAGTTGTTGGGTTCATATATGAGTAGCAATAATTCTATATGTTTTAACAACTTGATGTCTTTCTTAGATTTGTGAGGACATTCTCGAACAAAGAGACCTTGTTGTCCATAGAGAAAGCATCTAGTGGCTTTCTGTCGATGAGAGGACTTCTTAAAGAATCTCATAAACCTTCGAGATTTGGAATTCTTTCCATGATAGACCTTGTGTCTAGGTTTATGATCAACTTGAGATTTACGAGACTAAAGTAGACTTGACGAAGATGAGCTTTCTTCTTGCTTTGACAATCACAAGTCTTTTTATCTTTGCAATTGATCTAGAGATATAGCTTCTTGCAAGCTTGTTTGAAAACAGGACCACCTTTCATGATATTCTTGAATAAGGCATGTTGATCACATAACTTATTAAGAGACGATAATACAAGCTGATAGATTTCTTCAAGAGATATATTTGCCATATCACATTATAGAGAAACTATGGTCCTTTATAACTCTGGTTGTAGTTCATCTGGAAGGGATGAAATAAAAGTGTAACCAGGGTCGTTCTTGAGGTTTTGTAGGCCTGGGGCAAAAGAGAAGATGTGGGCCCCCTGACTTTACCTCTATGTGTAGGAAAACAGCTAGTTCCTATAGGGAGCTAGAGGCTCGGAAGAACAGAGCAAATCAGGGGGCCCTGGGCACAGGTTCAGTTCGCCCCTGCCTAGAGTCGGGCCTGAGTGTAACAAAGGTTAACTTCATTTCATCCATTCAGAAGATAGTATCTGTCTTTCATGCGCTTATAATGTCTCTAGATATCTCGCTTATCTAGAGAACAACATTTCATTAAGAAATATTCTTGACGGATCTGCTTATCAATCAGTAAGAAGTCACCAATGAATTCCTTGTGAATGATACCAAGGAGAGCTCTGGCTATTATGACTTGTATATACTGAAGACGTTGGTAGTCATTAATACTTTGCCACCATTCATGCAAAGTACCAGTGAAAAGAGAAGTGAACTCAGACAAGATGTCCTATAAAGGACGATCAAGTCGAGTCATTTGCAAATCTATTCATGTACCAAACTCATGCAGTCGATCTCTCCGTTTTTTAGGTAGAAGATCATTGAACGTAAACCACGGACCAAATGAAGGCTTGGTTGTCCGAGTATCTTATGTAGCTGGATCAGCTTGTGGTGTTGGTGTTGGTCTAGGTCTGAATTGTTCAGTACCTATTGATTCTGCTTCACTTGTTTTAGGTTGTTCTTCAGTAAACTCAGGCATCATCATTAGAACTTGAGAAGTTCAGAAAGTTCAGCAAGCTATGCTGAATCATCCGTTGATGGTTTAGAAATGTCTGACGATGTGATAGAGGCTTCAGAGGCTCCAGAATAAGAATCTAAATGTTGGTCCAATTGATTTGATGTAGAACTAGTTTCTACTGCAGTCTGTGTCTCAAAAGTTACAACAAATTCTGGCATAGGTGCTTTATCCTTCCCAGTAGATGTAGAAGGCTGATAGGTTTTCAAACTACCAAAAATAAAAATGTAATTCCAACTCTCCAAAACTAGGTAGCTAGTAGTGAATCGGGTCGAATCCATAGAGAATTAGTGCAGAGCTACTCAAATGCTCAGAAAATAACAGATTAAAGAATTGATATTGCAGGAGATGTAAATAAAAAATAAAAGCAACACAGAAAATTAAAGTAGAGTTATAATGACAGATACGATATGAGCATGTGAAGTTAGCATAAAACAGATCTGGACAGCAATTAATAAAACAAGATTAAAACGCAATGGGTGAAAACCTAGCCAAGGTACTCTTCAATTCAGCCTGGAAATTCGATCATTGACATCATAAGATAAATCAGACAATTCAGATAGACAAAGTTATAGCTAAAGATGACGCACTCATTAACCAATCTTTTCTTACTTTGTCGGTAACTATGGGAAACGCCTTGACAAGTTACTTTCCTAATCTAAAGACAACCCTCGGGAAACGCCTTGACAAGATTAATCTCTAGTTACATTAAGAATGAAAAAGACCCTTGTCCTAACCAATAAATTCGGAGACGCTGTAATCTATTAATTTAGATTATTTAATTCCATTGATTTTACCACCAGCATACATCATTCGCAAGATAAAACCAATTCGCTACTTTGATAGAAAAAATCCACGAGAATACAATCCTATTCAGCAATTTATCACTTAATCAATCACACAACTCGTGACATTGCACAATAAATTAAGCCATAATAAATCTGGTTCAAGCACGGGAATTAAATAAATATCTAAATTGCATAAACGAATAAAAACATAGTCTCACAAATCATCCATGGTTGAATATCCAAGCACCCTGACTAAAAAAGGGTTTAGTTGTTCATAGCTAACATGAGAACACAAGATATCACAGAGTTCATTTTGTCTTCACAATAAAATAACATAAAGACTGCAATAACAAATGGACCAACCCACTTAAAACACAACTTACCTCCAAAAAGTTTAAGAGTAGAGTCAAACAGAAGTACCTTTTGACCGATTTTAAACCTCTTTTCAATGATCTTTTTGTCATGAAATGACTTGGCTTTTGCTTTGCAAATCATGGCATTCTCATAAGCGTCCTTGCGGATTTCCTCAAGCTCTTAGAGTTGAAGCTTACGTTGCTGCCCTGCCTCATCATAACTTGTGTTACACATTTTCACCGCCCAAAATGCGTGATATTCTATTCGATAGGATGACATGTCTAATGATGTCTTTTAAGCGGTTCGATATGCCTACAATGCATCCTCAAGGCGCGCACTCCAATCCTTGTGCGAGGGGTTCACTGTTTTCTCCAAGATGCTCTTGATCTCCCTATTGGACAACTCGGCTTGCCCATTTGTTTGTGGGTGATAAGTGGTTGACGCCCTATGAGTGACACCATATTTCTTGAACAATGCTTCCACAATTTGGTTGCAAAAGTGGGTTCCACGATCACTAATGATAGCCTTTAGTGTGCCAAACCTAACAAAAATATTAGCTTTCACAAAATCGACAACCACTTTAGGATCGTTAGTACGTATGGCTTTTGCCTCAACCCATTTTGAAACATAATCAACAACAAGTAAAATATATTGATTACCAAAAGAAGGGGGAAAAGGTCCCATGAAATCAATGCCCTAAATATCAAAAATTTCACAAACTATAACGGGTGTTTGTGGCATCTCAATTTTGTGACCAATATTACCTATAAATTGGCATCTATCGTATGCTTTGCAAAAGGCATACAAATTTCTAAACAAATCAAGCCAGTAAAATCCAGATTCAAGTACCTTGCTTGCTGTTCTTTGTGGTCCAAAGTGGCCACCACAAGCTAACGAATGACATAATAGGAGGATGGAAGGAATCTCTTCCTCAGGTACACATCGCCTTATGATCTGATTTGAGCACATCTTCCACAGATATGGGTCATCTCAGATGTAGTACTTGGCCTCACTCTTCAGTTTATGTCTCTGTGCCTTCGTATAATCCTCTGGAAATCCGTGTTCTGTCAAAAAATTGACCAGGTCTACAAACCACGAGTTATGACATGTCCTTATCGTATCGACCCGAAACAACTGTTCATCTGGAAACTTACCCAAAACCACCTCTCTAGACTGGGAATCCGTGTTTATCTGACTTAGATGCTTAGCTACAAGGTTCTCAGCTCCCTTCTTGTCTCTTATCTCAATGTTAAACTCTTGGAGCAACAATACCCATCGAATCAACCTAGGTTTTGCATCCTTTTTGCTCATCAAATATTTCAAAGCCACGTGATCTGAATACAAAATCACTTTAGTTTGCATTAAATAGGGTCTAAATTTTTCCAAAGCAAACACCATAGCGAAGAGCTCCTTTTTAGTGGTTGTGTAGTTCTTTTGAGCTTCATCTGAGGTTCTTGATGCATAGTAAATTACATGTGGATTGCGTCCCACTCTTTGTCCAATAACAGCTCTAATGGTGTAATTACTTGCATCGCACATTATTTCGAAAGGTAAATCCCAATCTGGAACCTTGATTATGGGTACCGAAACTAACCTTTCCTTCAATGTGTCGAACGCACCTCGACATTCATCACCAAACACAAATTCGGCATCTTTTTGTAGAAGACAACTCAAAGGGTGAGCTATCTTTGCAAAATCTTTAATGAACTACTGATAGAAGCCTACATAGCCAAGGAAAGAACGAACTTCCCGTACACTTACGGGGTAAGGTAAAGATCCATTAACATCTACTTTTGCCTTATCAACTTCAATCCCCTTAGATGAAACTACATGTCCTAGGATGATTCCTTGACTAACCATGAAATGGCATTTTTCATAATTCAACACTAAGTTAGTTTCAATGCAACGTTTCAAAATTTTCTCTAAATTATCTAGATAAGATGCAAAGGAATCACCATATACAGTAAAATCATCCATAAAGACCTCAATTATTTTCTCAACAAAGTCAGAAAAAATACTTACCATACATCTTTGAAACGTCGTGGGCGCATTGTAGAGTTCGAATAGCATGCGCTTATATGTGAAGGTACCAAATAGGCATGTGAAAGTTGTCTTTTCTTAGTCCTCGGGTGCCACAGGAATTTGATGAAACCCGAAATATCCATCTAGACAGCAATAATAGGTGCGACCCGCAAGTCTCTCCAACATTTGATCGATGAATGGCAGAGGGAAGTGATCTTTGTGTGTTGCAGAATTCAGCTTTCTGTAGTCGATGCAAACTCACCACCCATTCTGAACGCGTGTCGAAACCAACTCCCCTTTATCATTTTTAACCACTGTAATGCCCGTTTTCTTTGAAACAACCTGGTTTGGGTTGACCCATTTGCTATCCGAAATAGCATATATCATATCTGCGTCAAGTAACTTAAGAATCTCTTTTTTCATGATTTCCATTATCGAAGGATTTAACCGACATTATGGTTGTCTACTCGATTTGTAATCATCCTTAAGAAGTATTCGGTGCATGCAGATCATTGGACTTATACCTTTGATGTCAACAATAGTCCATCCCATAGCTTCCTTGTGATCTCGAAGTACCCGGATAAAACATTCTTCCTCCACCTTACTCAACTCATTTGAAATAATTACTAGAAGCATGTCTCCAGCACCCAAAAACGCGTATTTAAGGTGAGAGGGCAGTGGCTTAAGCTTCAGATCTGGCAGTTTCACTACAATTGGCAAATTTTGATTTCTGGCAAATACCACATAGTCATGTCGTATCGGCTCTAGTGAACTGCACAACTTGCTTTCTTCCATCTGCATCCAGTTTCCATTCAAATCATTTAATGCATGAAACAAACGATCCGGTAACACCCAATTTTCGTCCCAGTTTGCTAACTTTGGAGTCGTCAAGTCTTCAGTCAAGGTTACCTGTAAGGCAGCACAACTACAAAACTCCAAAAATTTATCAACAAGAGGGTCAACACTATTTATGGTAAAAGCAGATGCATAATCACTTTGATGCTTTATTGCTTTATTGATATCAAATTTAATCATAGCACCATCGAATTCCATTGTCATGGTTCCAGCGTGCACATCTATTTTTGTTCTAGATGTTTTCAAAAACGGACGTCCTAATAAAATCATGCTAGAATTTCTAGTATTCCTATCATCCATATTCAACACATAAAAATCAGCCAGAAATACTAATCCATCAACCTAAACCAGGGCGTCCTCTAACACCCTTTCTAGAAAGACATTTGATCTATCCGCTAAGGTTAAAACAATCCCATTTTGTTTTAAAGGACCTACATTCAAAGAAGTGTAAATAGATAACGACATTAAATTAATTGAAGCTCCTAAATTGCACATAGCTTGCTCGATGCCTACATTACCTATTTTGCATGAGGTAGCAAACATACCTGGGTCACGCTCCTTAATGGGTAGCTTACCTTGTAACACTACCGAGACTGATTCTCCCATAAACACCCTCTTGTTAGCACACATCTTATTCATTCCCGTGCATAATTCTTTCAAAAATTTACAATACCTGGGTACATGTTTGATTGCAGTCAACAAGGGGATATTGATTTCAACCTTCTTCAAAGTCTCAAACACCTCCATATCATCAGTGAGCTTCTTCTTCTTTGCCAATCTATAAGGGAAAGGTGGTTTCTCAGGGTTAGGCCACACGATCTCGATATTTGGGGCTGCTTTTTCTGTTTTTTTTTATACGACATGATCATATCGTATCGCCTGTTTCGGGTCTGGTGCCTCCAATTCCTTCCCACTTCGAAGTGTGATAACACTGACATTATACCCTGGGTTTACCGCTGGTTGGGAGGGTAACCTACCCTGATTTTCCATCATTGTCATCGTGGAGGCTAGTTGATCTATGCATGTCTCAATAGCTCCAATCCTACTGTCATTTTTCTCAATAAATTTCGTTAACAACATCTTTAAATCATCATTATTACCTTGCCTTAATTGTTGCTAGTACTATCAAGGTGGATTGAGCTGCCCTTACTGGTTATTTTCGTTCCCATACCTCATATTAGGGTGATCACGTCAACCTGGATTATATATGTTCGAAAAAGGATCATATTTTTGGTTGTGATTGCCATAATTACCCATGAAATTTACCATTTCATCCTCTTGCAAAGTGGGGCATGCATCGGTTGGGTGCTCTTGAGAAAAACAAAGTCCACATGTTGAAGAAGCTTTGTGGACTTGTTGCACTGTGCTAGCATTACCAATAAATTGCTTTTCCAACAAATTAGTTAGTCTTTCCAATTTAGACTCAAGACTAGAAGACCTTACCTCATGCACTCCTCACGTGGTAGTGTTAGTGCGCATGCTAAATTGCTGCGAATTTGCAACCATGGCTGATATCAACTCTCGCACAGCTTGAGGGGTTTTGTTCACTAACGCCCCTCCACTCGCAGCATCAATGACTCTTCTCTCATCTTTTATCAACCCCTCATAAAAATACTGAATAAGGAGTTGTTCAATAATACCATGCTATGGGCAACTTGCACACATCTTCTTAAATCTTTCTCAATACTCATACAAAGATTCAGAATCATGCTGCTTCACACTACAGATTTCCTTCCTCAAATTCGCAGCTCTAGATGCAGGGAAAAATCTCTCTAAAAATAATTTTTCCATGACCCATGTATTAACTGAACCAGGAGGTAGATAAAATAACCATTCTTTCACAGCACCCTCAAGAGAAAATGGAAACGTGCGAAGCTTGATCTGATTTTCTATAGCTCCTTGTGGTTTAAACCCAGTACATATCATGTGAAATTCCTTCAAATGTCAATTTGGGTCTTCAGTTTGTAACCCATGGAATTTCGGCAGCAACTGAATAAGTGCGGATTTTAACTCAAACCCATCATCCCCAGTCAGATACTGAAAGCACAGAGGTTGGGTGTTCACAGGTGGTGCGAGCATCTCTTGCAGTGTCTCAGGATGTGCCTCTGCCATGTCTAGTTCTGAATCGAAATCTAACCCAGATGAAGATAGAGCGATCTGTTCTTGTTCTAGTGGTGGCGCAGGAACTGTGGTGGGTTGTTACCTACGCAGTCTAGCTTCCTTCCTTAGTCTTTTAGCAATTTTCTTTATCTAAGGATCAAACAGAAGTTCACTTGTAGAAGAGGAAGACTGCATACAAAATGCTAGAAAAGAAGTTAGAAACACAATTAAATAACTCTTTACACACAACTCCCCGGCAACGGTGCCAAAATTTGATATGTTGTCAAACTACCAAAAATAAAAATGTAATTCCAACTCTCCAAAAACTAAGTAGCTAGTGGTGAATTGCGTCGAATCCGCAGGCAATTAATGTAGAGTTACTCAAATGCTCAGAAAATAACAGATTAAAGAATTGATATTGTAGGAGATGAAAATAAAAATAAAAGCAATGCAGAAAATTAAAGGAGAGCTATAATGACAGATACGACATGAACATGTTGTATTGGCATAAAACAAGTCTGGACAGCAAATAATAAAACGAGATTAAAACGCAATGGGTGAAAACCTAGCCAAGGTACTCTTCAATTTAGCCTAGAAATTCGATCATTGACATCATAAGATAAATTAGACAATTTAGATAGACAAAGTTATAGCCAAAGGTGATGTAATCATTAACCAATCTTTTCTTACTTTGTCAGTAACTCCAGGAAACGCCCTGACAAGTTACTTCCTTAATCTAAAGATAACCCCCAAGAAACACCCTGACAAGATCAATCTCTAGTTGCATTAAGAATGAAAAAGACCCTTGTCCTAACCAATAAATTCGGAAACGTGGTAATCTATTAAGTCAGATTATTTAATTCCATCAATTTTACCACTAACATACATCATTCGCAAGATAAAACCAATTCACTACTTTGATAGAATAATATCCACGACAATATTATCCTATTCAACAATTTATCACTTAATTAATCACACAACTCGTGACATTGCAATAAATTAAGCAATAATAAATCTGGTTTAAGCACGGGAATTAAATAAATATCTGAATTGTATAAACAAACAAAAACATAGTCTCACAAATCATCCGTGACTGAATATCCAAGCTCCCTGACTAGAAAATGGTTTAGTTGTTCATAGCTAACATGGGAATACAAGATGCCATAGAGTTCATCTTGTCTTCACAGCAAAATAACATAAAGACTACAATAACAATGTTAGCTGGCGGTTGAATACTCAAAACAGGAGAGGGAAGAGAGAAAAGTGCGATTTCCTTATAACATAAGGTATTTATATCCTTTCCAATTCATAACCCTCGTCAAAGTTAGGAGAGATTTCCTAATTAATCTTCAAGTAGGAATCTTCATTCTGGCTTCCTAACTTCTATTCCGCGTCTCCAACAAAGATCCAACCCAAGATAGATGACGATTGGGCTTAAAAACTCGTCCATAAATTTTGCCCAGTTCTGACCCGATACGACATGATCATGTTGTATCTGTTTCTAGCACATAGCTTCTTCAAAATAGCCCAAATCTCCTACATTACGACTTCAATCCCCACTTTGGTCTCTTACACACATAACAATCACAAAAGCACACAAATAATAAACAATCACATGCAAAATGAATGCAGACTATCCTAGAAACCATGCATGAAATGCAACCTATCACGAATAGATTGGAACACAAAAGATTGAACAATTTGTCTTTGTTTAATACAACTTAAAGCTTCAAGAAAGGTATTTTATTATCATTATTAAGTTGAGTATAATTTCTTAATAATTTAGTCTTATTTGTTTACTGGGAATCTTAATAGAACAAGTAGTTCTAACATATCCAATTTGCCTTAACCATGTCAATAGTTTAGTAGATTGAGTTTATAAGGAATAAGTTTGATAGACAAGAATGACTTGGAAGCTAATATTAGATGGGAAAATATTTATATGTTACTTGGTGTTATGAATTTGAATGATGATGATGTAGATTAGACCCCGCTCAATGACGAGAATTTTGTAACAAGTAAAAGTTGGAGTCAATACGATTTGAGTAGATACTCGACTGAATGAAATTTCATATTTTAATTTCTTTTCTTTTTTTTAATTTTACTTATATTTGATACATATGTTAAACTATATATATACAATATAAATATAAAACTTTTAATTGTAAGTATTTTTATTTTAGGTTTCGCTTCTATTTGGTCTTGTTCCATTACATGAACTCTTGTTGTAATACTTATAGAGTTATGGACCTTTATTTTATTATTCTTACTATATTATGTTTTAATGTAATTATTCTTTATTATATGATGTAAATTGTAATATTTTAATTGCTTTACATTATTCTTAGTAATATATATGATGATTAAAGATCTTTTTCTTACATTAATTGTGATTATTATTTATATGTGAAATATGTGAAAAATAATATTAATAGAAATAAAGAGATAGTGATTTCAAATTCATACTATTATGATTTTGGAGATATGATTGATGTAAAATAAAAAATTATATAGCACAATATATTGAGAGACTATTTTGTAATTTAAAAAAATTTAGAGACTATTTTGTGAATTGTAAAAACTATCTTAACCGATATCTAATATTGACTGATACTAGTACCGTACTGTACTAAAATCAAATGTAATATTGGTCCCAAAGACATACAATTAGAACAAGATTCATCTTTTTTTACTGATTTAATCTTACAAAATTTAATATGCTTGAACGTATAAGATTCAAATTGCATCATAGACACATTTGAATAATTTGAAATAATTTTGTATTCAATTTTTTTATTATTAGTAATTCCTTTGTTTGAATGAATTAAATATTTTTTAGATCTCATATCTTGAAAAAGTTTTAACTTGATTTATTTGATTTGAAATTATAATATGAGAAGTAGTTGTAATTTTTTACGATTCTTTTATTGAAAACTTAAGCAGATTTTTAAGTTTTGCACATTATTCAACCTCCTTTTCCACATTAATTATTGAATCTTCTAATTTTCGTGATCAGGAGATATGTTTTGTTTAATTACTCCGCGAAGTTTATGTTATACTTTACGATTGAGCAAAAAAAGAAATATATCGAAATAAGAGTCAGATATTTACAATCAATATTTTTAAGTGATGGAATTTGAATCAACAGGTTTAATTAGCATTCTCCAAATGGAATTTATGAGAAGGGTATCTTCAAACTCCGAGCGATTGACACGTCAATTGTAAAAGCAGAGGGAGCTAGCCAGAAATAAACAAAGAATTAAAGCCAGCCAGGAATAAACAAAGAATTAAGTGGTTGGTTGGTTTGTAAACATCTTTTAAATCGTCACACTTAATGAGTTGGAGGATTAAGTGGGGTTGTTGGGTTATCGTTGAAAATATCAAGCCATCATCAGGAAAATAAAACCCAAACTTTCGGATACTCAACCGAAAGCTTTGAAATTAAGAAGTAGATACCAGGATAGTGTGTCGAATTTATCAATTAAAGCTAACGAAAGTTGGAAACTTTTAGAGAATGACATGTGGCTTATGGCTCACGAAAGCTTGATTCTATGCAGTATGTGGGGGTTTGATGGTGAGTCAAATTAAAGAACAACCCACTTAGTGACTCTTAGCATTCTTGGTGAAGAAAAATGAAGGTCAGAGACGATTGATTGGAAAAACAGATCTAGTTTGTCCACACGTACGTGACACGAATGCATTCATACCAATTTTTCCTTCCAAAATTTGGACGTCACTTACTCTAGAAACAAGAAGACCTAAACAAAACTATGCGCGTTATCTTGCAAATGCCACATATCTCATTTATTAGCTTGATCAACACATCAAACCAACAAAGTATTTTAGGGTGGTGTTTTAAATTGTGGACCAAAATTGTAATTGTTACTATGTAAAATTATTATTACAATAGGAACATGTCGAATAGTTGTAGATAGGAATTATCTGGAATTCGAAACTTGATACATGGATATTCCAGACTTGATTTTTCTTTCTATGATAAACCCAAATCATGAAACGAGGTATTTTACATGAATGGTACATATATTTCACAGGTTGCTGAAGATAGTACATGCAAAGACTTACCTTAATGTCATTCATTATATATGCAAGCAACATCCTTGTTTATGTTCACGTCTTCATGCAACATATGTTTGGCACAGGGAATGTGGTCCTGAGCTGAGAGAGTAAAGCGGAATCAACCAAGAAAATTCAGTACCACGGAGACTGGAACTAAGCACAGACCCCTTTTTTTTAGTTGTGTAGCGTCATTTTCATTGCCAATAAATCCCAAATCACGTATCTCTTGTCCCTTGCATGAAGCATCGTCCTTCTCCTATTACAACAATCAACAAGACCAAACTCTTGTTAGCTACACGAAACATTGATCTAAAAGGCAATCGAAGAACTGAAACCATGGAAGTAAAGTTAAACGAATGGCTGTTTTCAGCTTACATGGGAGATGCCCATGGAATCTTTCAGCTTTTTGTTGTTGAGACCATAAACCTATTCCCAGCAGCCAAAATTTGAACGTAGATAAGATAATTTGTTACTGTGTGCAAATTATATCCATTACATTAGCATCGCATTAAATAATCAGCTTACTGAAAGAAAGGGAAAGGAACCGTGGGAAACTGAGAATCAGGGAAACGGCCAGACCTTGGAGCTATGTGCGGGAGAACTTGCAGTATCCTCCAAAGCATCATCAACGAAAGCTTCTTTGGTTCGTCTCTTCTTGACACTAAACCTGTTACAGCTCTTCTGATCAGCAGAAAACGACTCAACAACTGGTTCGCTGTGTAAGGACTTCTTCCCAACCGAAGAAGCAGCATCAGAGACTACAGAAGAACTTTCATCATTTAAAGTGGAAGAATCATGATTATCATGAACGTGGTTGGCAAAAAAATCCTCCAAGTACATAGTCCAACTACTCTCACCGGATGCATCATCATCATCATCATCATCATCATCTCTTCTTCCACTAGAGGAAGGAGAAAGATCAGAAATACAAAGAGAATTGTTCAGGGGAGTTTTAGAGCACATTATTTAAGGGAAAAATATGATCTTTCTAATGTAATTTGTTGGCAGTATCCAACTGAACAACTATTTATAGAAGAAGGGTCAAAGCAATTGAGTGTTGGAGAATGATCGTGTACATGACGTGGAATGTAATCTTTGGATCTCACAAGGAGTTAAGACATTTAATAATATTAATCATTTTTTTTGAGAGGAAGCACATTTGACCCTTGAAGTCCTTCAATTAACTAGACTTTCACTTACATATGCCAATCCCTTAGAAAAATAACTGAATTATCTTAATTTAATTTTTTTTATTCATCATGAAATTAAATTTTGACCATTTAGCATAGACTTCAATATAGTTAATTTGGAACACTTAATAACATCTTTAATTAATTTGTTTATCATTGCAGTTGCCACGATGGTGTATATCAATGTCATACTGAGATCATTCCAAAGTGGAGATCAACTAAATAAAAGCATCTTGTCTTCACAGGTCATTAAACAACATTAGATCGTCGTCGATGCCCATCATCGAATGGAATGATTCATCATGGTTACTGACTTGTGGGAGAAACAAACATAAAATATGAGTGGAGAAAAGATTCTTGCATATAAGATAATTAATGATTATAACTTATGACTTTGCTTCTTATGTTGCCAAATTTTCAGCGACTAGCTTCTCTCGGGTAGTGGCTGACGTTTATTTTAAGTTTTTATATAATTTAAGAATCTATAAACAACTCTAATATGATTAAGGTTTTCCTTAATAACTAATTTATTTTTAAATACAGAATGAACATTTCTTAATTTTTTTAAATATGAATTGAATAATCATTTGAAACGTATAATACTTATTAATGACGATAAATTTCCAGTGAATTACTTAACAAAATAGTTAATGAGTTTAATTGACAAAATATTTGAACGAATTAACAAATAAATCAGTCAATTAAAGAATTAGATTCAATTAATTAATAATAAATAAAACACTTTCGCAACAACTAATAAGAAATTTATGGATGAGTTTCTATTGCACTAGGACAAGAAGTACTTCAGCAACTAAAACGATTTTTTAGTATGCGTAAGCTTAGTGCTTTCCATTAATTTGCAAAGCTAAAGTCTCCTTTCATGAATGAATGGAACAAGATAGAACATAACTAGAAGAGGACATAGTGTCTGTCAACTAGCTAGTGGGATATCTGCAAGTTAAAACAGAAAATGAATAGCAACCAAATAATTATATAAGATATAATTAAACAAGTGGCAACAACAGGAAAAGGTTTGCACTCTCAAGTCCTACCATCGAATGGTTGGACTAAAAAGGGTACATCAGAACGGATGACATAACTTTTCATAACAATTAATTAATTTAGTTGAATCATCACGGTTTGTCTCCATTATAGGAGTCCTTTTGCGTAAGACGAGTAGCGAGGGGTCGAGTCTATCTAGCGTCTCTTCGTCGTGGCGGGACCTTCGCTTTGCCACATTATATCAGCATTATCCCTATCGTTTTTGTCATGTTACTATTTTACGAAATATATCAATTATTTTTCAAAAATTTTATAAACACCTAAATAACTCAATATTAATATGTTTAATTTTTTCTGTATGAATATCATATATTAACTTTGAGATTATTAATGCATATTGTTTATAAAAAATCCCAAGGTGAAATCCTAATTTTAAAATTTAATTTTTCTATAAACTTATTAGTTAGCAGTTTTGTCTAATTAGTAAAATCATGAAAGTCGAAAACATACCTATCAAGAATTTGGTCGATAGTAGAAGTAAAGGAAAAGAAAAAGATCTTTCTCTACTGTATAACAAATTAAATAGTTTCTAATAATAAGCCCAAGTCATTAGTAGTGTTTGACATTGCATATTAGCAATATCCTCACATCAACCTTCAGCTAGGAGACATTGTCGAATCTTCTTATATTAAATTCCAAGGAGAGATTAACCTACTCTCTCCCATTATAAAACATTTGTCTCAAGGCTTGATCAAGCGTTCACTAGACTCCTGAAATAGCCAATCCAGTCATTAGCTCCAATCTTGCTATGCATGTTTCATGGGAATATAGTTTCATAATGTTCTTCATACTAATATTGAAGAATAAAGTCATCCACTTCTCTTGTATTTTAATTAAATTTTCTTATAATTTAATATTTCAAAAAGTTCTTCTATCCTAATATTAATAGACAACACTAGAATTATGACGTATGGTGTAATTGATGTAGACGCAATTGTCTGTCTTCACTTGGCGACTGTATGTATGGATGAATTTAAGGAAGAAAAAGTATTGGAAGGGAATTATCTTGAATGAGATGTAATGCATGTAGTTAGTGCGATCCAATACTCCACGATTCCTCGAGAAAATTGTTACCAACGTCAGGTCAAAATAGAATTTGCATTTTATGCGTCAAAGGTCCAATCTAATCATGATTATATATACTCCAATCTAATCATGATCATATACACTCATAGTAAGACAAATGGCTCTCTTTCTACGCTCATGATCATTATCTGTTCTAAAAATGACAAATCAATATGATAAGGGACATGGCCACTCTTGCCTTTCTGTATACTTATACACATGTCGTCGTATAAAGTGTTTGACTACGTCTATAAATGCGTAGGAGAAGACTCAACATGACTTCTTTTTTGCCCTTTTCTGATGGATCCTGGATCGTTATTTTATTGTTTGTTGAATGTTTTGCAGCCATATCGCAATGAGGAAAAAATACATCGTATGGCAATTAGGTATAATCCATTTACTGTTAACTAATTATGAAATGTTTGGAAATTTATAATTAAGAATTTGTAGTTGTAAAATATCGGTTTAAAATTTAAAAATGAAAATGTAAAAAAGTCTTTAGTTTATGTTTTAACTCCAAATTTCGTATTTAGATCGATAAAAATTAAAAATTTATTTTTAGATAGGGGATATTTTAATCAATATTTTAAAGGTTTAAGTAAAATCTAATGAACTTGAAGAACCTTTAATTAGATAAACCATGAGCAGAAATTATAAGATTTTAATAATACCCATTTTCCATATAAACAAGGTTAACGTGTTAGATTTTATTGATAAAATAAGAAAATTACTTGAAAATTAGGAAATTTATCCATCATATGTTATTGGAGAATAGAGTTTAAGAACTTAGCTTTTACTTGTCCGAATTTGTATAAGATGGCGACTGAATGACTGGCCGCAAATTCAAAGCGAAGCTCATTGTTTCCTAAAGTTGAAGCATCCGTTATTTATATATGTAGCTAAAATCAAACAAGATCGCCAGTTTTCTGTGAAAGGGTCTGACAAAGTTAACACATGGAGGTATGGTGCCCGAAGATTAAACATACGGGGAAACTTAAGAATTTTCTCATAAGCACAATAATCATATGCATTTTGGTCTTTTTACCATCCAAAAAAGGAAACAGTGATTGATACGACAGGTACCAACCAAATTAAAAGCACTGGAACGAGTACTATAGGTTGCAGAGAACATGAACCCACAGACAACAATGTTCTAAACTAGAAAGTTAAGTTCCTGAAGAAAGAAACGCAGCCCTAACTATGGCTTAAGATTGGTCCTTTTCTTCCTGCAGAAAGAAACGCAGCCCTAACTATGGCAAGATTGGTCCTTTTCTTAGATGCATGTTCTTCCTGCAAGTAGGTTCTTGGTCCACATAGTAAGTCTACATAAAGAAGTATCTTGCTGATGGAAAGCTCATGATACCAACAATTAGGCCAAGACTGGATCAAAACCCTGTAGAATCAAATATATGAATTAGTCAAAGATTGGAAGGGTGAAAAATGATAAATTTAAATATTAAAATCAAGATAAATATGCTAGAATTAAATTGAGTACATGAATAATTATGAATTATATATTTTTTTAAAATTTAAAAGATAAGTGTATTTAATTATGGGTTAATATATGTATATAATAAAATATTTGGAGTATCAAGAATTTAGATATAATTATTTAGTTACTACTTTATAGTATATATATAATCTTGCCCTATCATATACATGGTAGGCTGAAATTATAAGTACAGTGTTGTTATAATAAAAATGTGTGTAATGTTATTAAAATACTCTCTCTTTCTTCATGTAATTCCTTTCAAAAGCATTCATTTCTTTTTTTTCTATAATCAACATGGATCAAAACGTTTTACAATTAAATAGTTATTACTTTCACATTATTGATAATCACGTTTAATATATAATCGGTAATTCGATTGTGCACCACACGAAATACTAGGGTTGAAAGAGATCTATCGTCGTACAAGAACTCCAGAGTGCAGACAAATACAGAGATGTAGATTTGTAATAAATTAGGACCCATGCATGAGTAACTTTTGAGAAAGCTTCACGTGTTATACCCTTCCATAATTTTGTTGGAAGCTTGCACTGGACAATGTACATTTCTTTTCCCGAAGCAGCAAAAGGTTTAACCTTGTACCATAGGAGACATGTTGCCAGTAGTTACTGCAAATCCAAGACACTACAAAAGGCCTTAATTCACCTGTTCCTCGTAACATCCAACCAAAATAGAGGAGTTAAATGTTGATGGTAACACAGAAAGTGATTTGAGGCCACTACAAACGGGGTCATGTAATTCCCAGTTTTTGCCACGATACTCTGTGGGTCCTCCCCTTCAATCTTCTCGAATACACATGTTCTTCTCGTCTTGTACTGTTGTACATGTGTACCTTTGTTACTTTGTTTTTTATTTCACCAAGAGTTTCACTGTTTCAGTCTAGAGGACACGCTCATCAAAGTCTATCATCATTACGATAGTGATATATACGGTAAATGCAGTGTACCATTTGCTAGGTTTTCGTTTAGCATAATCATTACGTACATTCACAATGGTCCCAAACTTGCATTCGGTAGAACTTGTGAATTGAATTTGCACAGTTTCTAATCGCGCTGGTTCTGTGAAAATTAAAGGTATTGACATGTGGTAGTCTCACAACTTACCTTTATTTATTTCTAGATTGACATTATTTCTCAGGTTGACTCTAATTTGATAAGATAATGAAATGTAATAATTATGTTTTTTAAAATTTAAAAATAAATTTACATATGAAAAAGAATATAAAAATAAAATGAGTTAAATGTAAAAATAAATTTAATAATATATTATTCTAAAATTTGGAGTTGAAATACAATGCCTCACAAATATGTATTATAATGTTACATAATAAATACTGAAATATATTTAATACTTCCTTCTTAATTCAAGATATTTAAAACAAAATAATTAAGTCTTTTATTTATGAACCCCATTTACTACTGCCATATTACAAATCTGGAAATCAAACGTTAGTATTATTGATTCCTTTCTTAAGATGGTGAGATGTTCATGTGTGTTTCCGAAAAGTCATAACATGAATACCATGAGTAATTTGTATCATTTTATGTGCTTGAACATGGATAACATGATCTACATGTATTAAAGAAAAAGGGGCTAAATATATTTTGGGGCCCTTGTACTATGTGTGTTTCTCACATAAAGCCCCTCGTTGTACTACATGCAATATTAAGCCCCTGTATAATAGATGTGCACAACACGCGGCCCTTATTTAACGATCCAAACGGCGCGTATTCAACAGACTAACGGGAGGAGCGTGAAGACAACATGATCTAGGCCAAATATATTTTGGGGCCCCTGTACTATGTGT
>JAOSBN010118359.1:0-35591 GCA_027563595.1 Erythroxylum suave | reverse complement strand
ACTCTTGACTTTTCGCGCAAAGCATGGGTAGAAGAGGCGCGATACACCTTGCCGTCGCCTGCCGTTTCGATCGCAACGCAAGGTTCGACCATCTACGCAGCCACCAGCATGCATTCGATCCTGGTGCTCAACTGGCGCCGTTCAGAAAATCGATTCGAGATCGTTTCGACTGATAGCCAGGCTCGAAACACGCGATGTGTTGTGCCTTTTGGTATCAACGGAGACCACCTACTTGTAGCATTTGCTTCAGACCAGGGGACTTCCATCATTGCATTCTCGCTGAGACACGTCAACTCCAAGAAGGAATTGCCTGCTCCACTCTTCTTAGCCGAAACACCACTCGGCATCGACCATCTCACAGTGATCCCGTCCTCATGGCCATCGCAACCACAGACAGCTTTCCAAGGCATCGCCTTCGACGGCACCATCTTCACCTTTCAAACCCTCATACCCTCAGAACTCAAACTCCTCCGGTTCATCGAGCAGCTTGCGGCACCGGACCCGGCCAAACCAGCCAAAAAGTCGGTGGCATTGCTCACAGAAGATATGAAAAGAAAGCTGTCCACCGCGAATCGAGAGGAGAGAGTCACCATCCCCGAGCCGAAGCGTATGCATGTCCGCGGAGATGTCGTCAAACGGGTTGTCGATGGAGGTCCAATATATTTGAGATCACTGCTTCGAGCGAGGGTCAAGAATGAGGATGAGATGGTGGTTGATGGTAGACAGGGTAGCGTGATGACAAGGCTGGAGACCCTCGCCAGACCTCTTGTTGGCGAGACGAGCGATACTCCTGCTGCTGTGATTGCGTGGTGCCGGAGAATCTTGAGAGCGACGATCTTCTAAACCTCAAAGGGTGGTATAGTGAATGATGGTGAGGTATTTCTCTTCTTGTGTATGCTTTCAAGAGTTCTGGGTTCAATCGGAAGATTTCACGAATGTGAATGTGGGCGTCGAACTCGAATATGAATAATGGTATGGTGTTGACGTGCACATGAGAATGCCACGAAGGGCAGTGGCAGAATGGACATGCATAGAGAGCGCCAAAATTCTCAACTCCCCTGATGGCTCGAGATCGCAATCTCGTTTTCGGACTCTGTACTTATCTCAAATGTTTCGAGAGCTCCAAAACTGCATTGTCCTGTTGCGGCTGCTCTGCAAAGCAAGGCTTGCAGACGAGCTGTAACGTCTCGTCTTATTCTCCCGTACGCTCCGAGCACAATGACTCAAAGGTCCCCTCTTGAGGAGCTTGCTAACCTCTGTTGTACCGCTCGTCTCTGGAGCTAGCGCTTCGCTCGGGTTTTGTGCAACTTGTCTCCCTGCGAAGCCTATGAACCTTTACTAACAGATCATCGTCAGTGCCTCGACCGAGCTGTCGATTCAGTAACGTGCTTACCATGTTGGTCTCGAGGCGCGAGCAACCTGCGAAGACTTCAAAGGTCTTTCTGGACCAACAGAAGCCACTGGAATACTTGAACTGTCCTTGTTCCCAGATTCTGGTGATCCTATACAGTGATCTCGTCGGCACTTCAGGTCCACCGAAGCGCTCATTCAGAATAAGTCGTGATAGCCCACAGCGGTTCCGTCAAATTGCATTCCATCGTGAAGACATCATTGCCTCCGTTCAAACAGGTCATCTGCGAGTCCTTCTCTTCAATCGCAACTCGTGATAGCCACTCTCTCTACCTAGCCGTACCCTCCTCTTTACCACCATTGTCTTCATTCTGCACGGGAATCCTGACCAACGTCTCAGGCAACCCCGCCTCTGTCTTCTCCCTATCCACCTCCCCATCATCATCTTTCGGCACCAGCACGGCCGCTCTCGCTACACCAACTCCGTCAGCACAAATCACTCCTCCAAAGTCGTAAAACTCACCACCAACCAACCCAATAACCCCCAAGACACTCTCCCAATTCGCCAGGACGCACGCGACCGCCTCGGTCCCGTCCCGCAGCGTGGCTAGTTTCTGCTCGAGATTCGACATGTGGCTCGCCAGCTGGCCGGACAGGTCGCGGAGTTGTTGGAGGTTCTGTAGTTCGGTGCGCTTCTGGGCGATGCGTGTTGCGAGCGCTGTGGTTGTCGTTGAGCTTTGTAGGGATGAGGTGTTGGTGGAGGACGCGTGGTAGGTGGACGGGCGGGACATACTTGCGAAGGTGCGTGTGGGTGTATTGGTGGGTGGGTATCGTCGTGCTAGAAATTTGGAGAGTATGGGGATGTCTAGAGGCTGATGAGCACGTTCGCAGAGAGATGTCCAGCACAGATGCTACGAGGTTCGTTGTGCTTGTGCTTGTGTGCGCTACGGTAATCATTGGCTGCGGACGCGACGCGAATAAATATTTATCGCGGGGCTCGAGCCGAGGCTACTGTTGACATTCAATCAATACATCAGCTTATATTCTCACGAGCTGTTCCAATCACGAAGACATGGAACGAACAAAAGATGCTGACTTTGGTGTTCAGAGCAATGAGGTAATACATTGAGTCTTTGAGACCTTTCATGGACTGCATAGTTTTCGAAGATCTGTTCTGAACGGAAGAGCTACACTTCGCCATCAACCGTTCCTGATTTGACGAATTCATGAGCTAGGCACAAGGTGTTGCCAAAAGGTCACAGGCCTTTGACTATTGCCGTAGACCAAGGAACTGCACCAAACGCTGTAAGCCTTGTAAGTCTCCCTCGACTGTCTCCGCCAGCTCTTCGTCCACCCATCCCTCTGTCCAACTACCTCCAAAATCAATGAGCCAGGGACGATCATCATGTATCAACACATTTTCAGGCTTCACGTCTCCCCAAACAATACCGTGCTTGTGCAAGAGTGATATGGTTTCCTCTATCCTCCTTCTCCATATTCGTCGCTGTGTTGTCGGAATGCTGTCCAGATCAAACTCGGACAGCTGGTCGCCTTCAACAAATTCTTCAAGAAAACCTATGACCTGGCCGTGGCTAGTGACTAATCCGATGAATTGAGGGATTGCTATACCACTCATCAGGCCTTGTTGCTGCAATTCGCTGATTTGCTGGAGAGTCTGGATTTCTCTTGTGATTTGTTCTTGATTCCCATGGTGAGCTCTCTTAAGTATGCAAGATTTACCATTCTGCGACACTCGAAACACTAGCCCCACGTACAGATCCTGTATGAAGTCCAGATCAGAAGCTGGAAGAATTTTAACCTCTCCTGAAAAGTCTCCGGATATCGCACAAGGCTGCAGTCTTTCGATATACTCTTCGGAATTCTCCATTTCAGTCGCTTTGAACATGCCTTGATCTGCAGTGAGTTGTATGACGAATGTAGGTGGATATAGGTGGCTCTCCAAGGTCAGATGTTCCGACTCCTGTTGCGAGACCGACACCGAGGCCGCGAGCGAGCGTATCAGGACCTCAGAGGTAGAGATTCCAATGCGCTGGATTTCTGCTATAACATCATGACACAGCATCTCGTCCGGATCATCTTCAGCTTCCTCGAGCTTTGCTAGCAGTTCATCTATTGCATCATGGTCGCGTGTTGAGCTCTCACATGATCGCATGATCAGAGCAAAGCGGACGCGTCTATACGTCAGCACTATCTGACATTCATCAGGTGATGTCGAGACATCTGTAGTGCCATCAAATTCATCGAAGAAAGTATGCTGATGGCTCGCCCTTGAGCATTGGGAATGTCGATCAGCATCTGTACATGCAGGCGACTCTAATTGGTGGGCCATCTCGCCTGGGAAAAGCCCAGATATCAGTCAATCGAAGGAGAAGTATATTGCAATTCGCGTTTATGCGAGGAGCAAGCATGGAGGGCAAGGAGTCGCAGCGACATAATGAATGAGCATCGAATGCTGAAGGGCACTTGTATCAAGCGGTGTGTCAACACAATGAGGCAAAGCACGACCCTGATGAGCCGCATTCACAGGTGCCTTGGCGCGCGCTTCAATACAGTCTCAATTGCCGACCACACTGTTCTCAATGTTTCACGCTGCATCGAGCTCGACTGCGGTGCTATCTCCCACCAAAGGCTGAAACGTTCGATGAACTTGCGTCGATCATTATATACCATCATCCACATCGATGACTGTGTTGCAATGTCTGTATGTCTGATACTCAGCTTTCAGATTCCACCTGGTCTGGTCAGTCCCAATGTCTAGCGATGCAGTCTTGTCGCATTGCCGTTGAACTAGATTGTTCTCACTTCTGAAAGTGACTGCAGACCGACATCAAAGCTCCCACGTTGGCATGAATCAGCCGCCTATGGCTTCATGTGGCACAGCCCTCATCATGCGGCTCTACGTGAACTGCCGCATCTCTGTCACGAAACCAGACGATCTGCTTCAGCTTTGCTAGGTGCTGGTACGGTCAGGACTTAGGAGATCCTCCGTGGGTGCTATATCGATGCTATTATCATATGCGGCACTAGATTCACATTCTGCAACACCTTCATCTGAAACCGCTGACGAGCCGCAGTAAAGTCCTTCTGCGTCCCTTGGTTGAGTAAGCCTCGTCAAGAGTAAGTTCATGTACTATACGCGCCCTTTTAGCATTGGAAAAATGTATATAAGTAGTCCAGTCTACGATCCGAATGCTCTGAACAGCAATTGAATACCTTAACAGTTGAATACCTTAGCAAATCAACAGTCTTATACTCTCAAATCAGACCTCAAAGTGAGGAATTCTCTCGAAATGCCTTGTGGTTGCATAGCTCGCACAGTCATCTTTCGCTGTGGCTTGCACAAAGGTTACAAATACACACTATGCAGCATAGGTCGCAGAACTGGAAGTTATTGCAGAGGCACTGTTACACGAATTGTTACAAACCAGACAAGGTCGCGATGCACCAAAAGTGGCTGTCGATTTGAAGAACTCGGAGCTCGCTGGAAATGTTGCAAATGCCGCAATCAACCAAACAACTGGGGCAAATGCTCCCGCTGTCAGCACAAAGTTTGCTGGCGCTGCATCACCGCAGACAGCCCATCTCCTCGATGAGGAAACTTGAGTAAGTCTCAGCACTGTCATGTCTCCTTTTCTGACTCAATCGAAGTCTCTTTCTAGGGCTGTCTTTGTAGGAACATAAATTACTCGAGTGTGGCTATTGATGAGTGCACTCAGAATACGATGCTCGTGATTCTGTACTATTATCGACTGTATTTGCAACTGGTTTTTCAGTATGTGTTTGTGGGTAGGTGGAAGCGAGTTTGTTCATTTTCCTTGATTAGTTATATACTACAGTCTGTTCAGTGGCCTTACGGAACTATAAGTTTATTGATACATCTATAATATATCTAGACCTTGCAGGTTCTGGACAAGAAATGCGCATTATCGCACAGACTACCGCTCAATCATGCTTAGATGGCGTTCTCTCTGATTTCTGTGAAAGTGTTATTCTCTTTGCGTATGTTTGCTCTACTGGTAAATAGCGGCACTCAATGGAGAATGTTGGTAACACGCCTGACATGGCATTTCTGTGGACTTGGCTCATCACGTCGAGAAAGTACAAGGATTAACTGACAGTTTCTCATACATGTATACCAAAAGTCTCAAGTTGATACAGAAGCTCACATGAGCACCCTGTAAATAGGCGACCTTTCATGTCGGGATTCCTTTTTGGATGTAGACTTCCATGTCATCGAATGCTTCCAAGTCCCCGGGAAATTCGATGGCGTCGTACTGATGTTGTATCATTTTCACTAGACGAGGTGAGTCAGGGTCGGTGCTAAATCTCGTAAGTATTCAAAGCGGACAGCAATTCATGGCAGGATTCCGTTCGTACCTATCTGCGTCTCCGAATTCGTTTGTAGGACAAATGCACTTGTTCCAAATCATCATGGCTGGTCTTGAGATCTCGGCGACAACCTGCCGGACTGGGATGTTTGGCCCAAACGAAAGCACCACCGTTGAATCGTCAACCTCTAAGAACCCCTGGGGATGGTCAAGGACGCAAATGTTGTAAAAATTAAGGACCCTGCGATCTGCCTCGCAATAAATGGGATCCTGCGCATAACACTCAATCTGGTTAAGAGGTTTTTGAATTTCAGTCAACACGTCTCGCAAAGTGAGAATGAGTGCATGCTGATACGCACTTCTTGCAGTGTGTGGGTTTTGATCGTAAAATGCCATTCCACCGCACGCGAACGCAACAATTTTGGTGACTGTTCGAGTCATCCTAGCTAGCAGTGTCAAGCGTAGCTCTTTACAAGGATCACTACTCATCCATGCCGCTCTTTGCGTTCGAAAGAATTCGAGAACTTCGTCCTGCGATCGACTAGGCGTGAATATCACGAGTTCGTTGGTCTTTTTCCTACGTTTGGTGAGGTAATGATAGATCCACATACTGCAGAGTGAAAGCCCAGGAGCATATCCATCTGAATGCGAGCATAAGGCTTGTACAGACCTAAAGTGAATGAACGGTTCTCCACTGAAGTACTATTAGTCATTGCAATTCGAAGCAGACCTTTCACCGGCTTTACTAACATCATCCAGTCATACTCCTCATCGTCCATCAGCATTTGTCCAGATCTTTTCTGAAACGTCACAGGTTTTGTATCCAGACCCTGGACTGAAATTGTCTGACTACTGCTGTTTAGCTGCCTCGCGATATCTCGAATAGCTTGTTTGCTAAAAAATGGAACCCTCGCATCGTAGAGGGAGCGAACCTTGACAGAGGCTTCCTTTGCTTCAGTGCTGTCCTCAAGCTCTCCATTTTCCATGCAGAAGCTGTCCACTTCTGCACAATATATATGGGTGCTCATGTTGGTATCCATATCAGGTGAGGAAGTCATGATTTGCTTGGGTGTCTGGCGACGATGCTCATTCAGCAAATATAGTAGCCAAAAATCCGTGTTTTCTTAATGATCAACGCTGAGAATTCTCAAACATTGGTGACATGCATGTCATATAAGCATGTCTATCGACTGATCTCAGTTCCAGGGTGTGTGGTACAATTGCCGATGGAGAAGCCCAGATTTGGTAGTAGGTAGGACTCGTTGCATGGTAACTGGAGCTTCTACCGTGATGTGTAGTTTCAGATGAATGTCCATTCGAGATGCTACAATCCAGAGTCACAATAGAGGGGACAAGGACAAATCCCAAAGGCTTGGCCCTGCAAGAATTCTCCAGTGTAGAGACGCACTTCTACACAAATCGCCCGTGTTCTGTCTACGAGATGTGACATCTTGCTCGTGTGCGAGCCTATCACAAGAATGCGTCAATAGTAAAGAAGATGCATCATTCGTTCTACAGGTCCAACAGCACGACTTCAATAGACAGTTTCCTCGCCAAGTTGGGCGGAATCCGCATCGCCTCCCCCCAGCATGGACTAAGGATAGCGCTGCTCGTAGTCTCCCACCCATTACCCTGGCTCATGACTTAGCACCCGTGTCTCGCCCCCGGGCGTCGTTAGCCTGAGCAGTAGCATTCGAAAGTCCGCTAAACAACCCGTATGCATACACTTCAGTCCGGTCGTTGGAACACAAATATACATATGTACATTTCGACGCAGTTACTCAATACTAGCAGCTTCATAGCATTGATTTGCAATCATCCTGCCATCAACCTAACGGTGTGGTACGAATCACCATTGGGTAGTGGTACTGTGAGGACGTGCGCCAAGACCAATGAGTTCAAACCTTTCGCCGGATTGAACGTTGGGACAACTTCATGTATCTTTCCGAGCGTTGAACAACTTGTATGACCGACGTTAGCTTTGGAAGAAGACGAAGTTGAAACCGATAGAGTGCTCGTGTAACGACTGTGTAGGGATCGGCTTGATCAATCATTCTTTACACCCAGCTTCGTCATGGCTCGAGTTGTCGTACCTTTTAGTACAACAACACATCATCAACAGAACTGAGGAAGGGAAGACAATGACTATCGTCTATTGCAAAGACAAACAAGTAATATCATTTAACCACACTCTTGCGACCAAGCTCCAAGATGATCATAACGGCCCCATGAGTTGTCCAATCACAATCGTTGAGCCGACACCACCCGTGTGCTGCGGCCGACCTCGCAGAATCTGGGCGCGCTCGACGAGGGGCTCGATCTTTTGTTGTATATCAGGATTTTCTTGAGTAAATTCCAAAGGCTGCATTTATTGTTTGTCACTTGGATTCGAAGTATGCGTCCTCTATCTGAGTAAAAAGCAACATTCGTTTACACAAGTGATTGCTCAAGAGGACAATTCACCATGCACGAATCTTTCTTCAGCTACAACGTTACACGCAAGTATCCGTTTGCTTGGTTCACGTGGGTGACGATCATTGGAGGGATTGTCGCAACTACAATTTTCTCGGTCATCAATGTTGCGGCGAACGGATATCAACTTGAGTACGTGATATTAGCTCCGTACAAGCGCGATGTGTTGTAATACTGCACAGCATAATCAAATCCTCCAATCCGAACGAAACAGAATCGCCAGAGCATCTTCAGTGGTTTCAGAAGATGCCTTGGGCGCCCATTGCTAAGGTATCCTCGTCAATCTAACAGTTCCGCGGATTCTAACATTGTACATTCAGGTCGCCCCCCGTTGTCAGGATCAGACGTTGACTGTTGGATCACGTAACAAACCCCGAAGATCATGAGTACGATATTTTCGAGCACTGACTGGTGGATCCAGAATTCTACACCACTAATTTCGGATTTCCATACAAGATAATTGGTTTGTCCAGGAGTGGAGGGGAACCCATGACATCCATCATATATCATAATGATTTACTCCACGATTGCTTTGTTGTGCTCTTACCATTCACTGCTTACGGTAGCCTCGGGGATTTGGCAAACTTTTATGTCGAGGTGAGATCTGGCAAGTACAATGGGTTCAGATCTGATAATGTGGCTAGGCCTTGCTCAACTGCACCATATATGAAGATTCCGCGCCCGTAACGATGAGTCTCACTATTTCCATGGGGATATTCAAAACAGGTGCCGGTGGAGATCCTCATGACGGCCTGAGTGCTACGCCTGTACTTCTCTCACTAGATAACACCACACGTACGAGTCTCCACTGGGGTAAAAATATGATGTGAGTGTCGTGATACTTTCTAGACAACAGTACCGTATCTGACGTGGCCAGGGCGTTGAATAGCGACTTTTTGATACGTGATAGTGAAGCATTTCCAAACTGTAAGATGCTGTATCTCGTGTTGATGAGGTCTGTGGATTGTCAACTGACACGATGGCCAGACTACCAGGTCATGTCACGAACTGCATCCGAACGATCTATTCCGGGCTCTGATCTAGATCGAAAGCGGTACATACAAGGCTTTTCAATCTTGACGGGTTGCAGTGACGATCAGAACCCATGTGGTGCTGGGTTTGGAACAAGTTCCACGCTTGATGGACTTTTCCCTGAAGACGTATGGGCGTCGACATTCGCTGCGGATATGACGTTGTTGAAATGGTTCACCAACGAACAGTCTGACATGTTAACCAATATTTCCGATTTCCGAACCATTCAAATTTTGCTATTGGATGGCATTGCAAAGTCGCTATACTTTTCAATTCTGTCGGATCTCGGTCAAATAGTCAATACGAATACCTTCACAGATCCCGAGAAGACCATGAATTTCTTCAGGAAGACGCTGCAACTAGGCAATTTTGCCTTCGGCCAAGACGTTGCTGACACGGTTCTTGCTGATATGGGCATCTCAGGGAGCCCGCCAGATGGGCTTGATGAGTTCTACCGATGGGCTGGAATTGCACAACCTTTTGTGGCTCCAGCAACCATATCGATGCAGTACATTTGTCAGGTGCCAAAACTCAAATCGACCGGCTCTCTGATCGTCAGTGTTGTTGTTGCAAATGTGGTTTTCCTACAAGTCCTGTGGTTTGTACTCAACTGGCTGACGACCTGGGCTGTTCAGTGTAAGAATCCAGAAGCTGATTTTTGCATTGGCTGCGCAAGCACAATGCATAAGATCTATAACGATCACGAGGCGGAACTTGCAACGCTGGATACTTGCGCAAAAGACACTGTTAGCCAATCCATTGTCTCTGTTTCGTCCTTCGGCCGCCAGGCGTACGAGTTGGTTCCTGGAACCATGTCTCATACTTCGGACAACATCAGTACATCACTTCATCCTCTCGTGATTGCCCGCAACGATCGAGCACAAGATAAGGAAGAAACAAATCGTAGGTTGTCACACAGAGGTTCAATGAGATAAGTGACATGTAGATGGGACGACATGCGCCAACCGAGAGAGTACGCCAAATGAAGACGATCAGAGTCATGCTGCAAACAGGCGAGATGATATAGCATATTTACGCAAAGGATGGTACTGATAGGACATGCGAAGGTCTGGCGCTTAAAGTAGGAGCGCGAGGGTGACTTTGGAAAGAGATCGTTCTCCGTCGAGATTGCCCGAGATGCATGATACATATTGTCAAGACATCGAAGCTTCACTTGTGTAGCAAATGGCGGACGGGACATTGGTACTGCCTCAACCTGCCAAGCCGAGATAAAGGCTTATCGATTTGTTTGGTGCTAGCCACTTTCGGAAAGTAAACATTTCCCCGAAACCTGCCTGCATACCTCTACAACAGTATAGTTATCGCAAACGCCAGCACAACCCTAACCACACACTGGAACATCGGATGATCTCAAATTGATACTCAGACCATACCACGGTCTTCATGGCGCGACTCAATGATCCTCCAGCACCGCCGACCGAATCCATAGATGCTTGTAAGTCTGACTCCTGCCACGCTTTGACTGGCGAAGCTCATATGCGCCATAGTAAAACGAAGATTCATACGTCAAAACCGTGAGATCGCACGTGTCAACTCTACACAGTCACAGAGGATACGAAATCTGGAGAGTGAAATATCGCGGCTGCTGGCTGAGAACATTGCATTGAGAGAGCAGGCTATTGCTGCGGCGACGGAAGCAGAAAAATGGAGGACAGTAAGCAGACTTGGAAAAGATGTATTAGAATTGAAGACAAGACTGGAATCGAAACTCAGTGAAGTGACTTCGTTGGTTGACGAGCTAGGAAATCTACCGGACAGAGCCGCGCGACGGAGCAGTGTGAGACGGCGAAAGAGTGGATTCGTTAGAGAAGTCGTCGGCAGTCCTAACGAGAGGGATTGGCGAAATAGACAGACAATCAGTGGCATACTGAATGGTGAGAGAGATGGTCAAGAGGGCCGACTGCCAGCAATCTTGGAGGACAAGTACTATCCCAGACGAACATTAGAGACCGAAGAACTACGAATCTTGACAGCAGCTGCTGTACCTGGGGATGAAGACACCGAGTCGCCTGATCTGGGACCTCCACCAATCGCTCACTTCGAAGATGCTGATCCTGTCGCATTTGACAGTGCCAAAAGTCCAAAGCGAGTAAGTGGAGGCATCATCACAGAGGAAGACGATATATTATCATTACCACGGAATCTTGAGACGAGGAGGAGAAGACGGACAAGTTCTCTCCTTCACGATATGTCAGGATTGCAAGATGAGTATGAAGAACCAGGTCAGACTACGAACACAAGATCTGTGCCGCAAATAAAACCAAATGTTAAGAGGAAATTCGATGCCTCGGAAATGGAAGTCGTCAACACTCACATACCTCAGGACGATGGATTGGAATTTCTGCGGAAGGACACTACGAGTAGTCGATCCAAGCCATCAAGGTTTACACCACGATCTATCGACCGCCTTCCACAAAACCAGGCCGAGCAGCAGCTGAGCTCACCACAGAAAGATTCGCTACCGCGAAAAGCGTTAGCACCAAAAAGTACGAATTCGCCATCAAAGAAGGCGAACACGAATGTATATGAGAAGAAACAAAATTCGAAAATTCAAGACAGTTCTCCGAATAAGTCGCACACACGTCGGACGACAGCCCAAGGTATAATCCGTATAGACACGTCTAATATTAAAGACGGAGCCAAAGATTCATCATATGCACCAAAAACACCAGCGCCACCAGTAGAAGACATTTTGTCTCCTCCTTCGTCCGCAATTGATACAGCACCGAAGTCAAAATCTATAGAGGCAGCGATCACAAACTCAGTCGAAGATGTACTCAACGGGAGCATAGGACGCGGCTCCAGGCGTACAAAAGCTGCAGTCTCCTATGCCGAACCAAACCTCCGGGACAAGATGAGACGACCCGACAAGAAACTGGTTGGAGCAGTTGAAGGTATCGGCAAATCATCCACAGCATCAGACAAGGAATCGGCTCAAGAGAAGAGTAGTGAATCAGCACCTTATTCCTCGACAAGTGGTATGAGAGTAATCAAAATCAAATCTGAAAAGAAGACCACTCAAGAGAATGATTGGAGGGACCTCCCCGAAGCTGCTGACACGAAAGAACCAGAAGAAGCAGCAAGCCCTCTGAGAGACAAGCAGAAACCAGCACCGTCAACATCGGCATCTGAGATACGGAAAAAGAGAACGCATTCCGAGTCAGAGGGCACGAAACCACGAACGACCTCCGATGCCAATACACCTCCCAGCGAGAACGATCTCGACAAAGCAGTCTCACACCTCTCCATTTACGACCCGCCTAATTCAAGCCCCATGTCCACCAAGACGGAAACCCGACCCGCACCGAGCACAACGAGGTCACGACGACACTCCACGCAGCCAGCTCCAACCACAACCGCCAGACTGACCTCGTCAACATCCATGTCTGCCCTGCCCGTCATCGCGGGAAAGGAGAACGTAAACCTCACGGCTGCTTCATCGAAGCTGAAGAGGTCCGGGAGCGTACAGAGTATGCAGCAACCTTCAACGATAAGTCAGAAAGGAGTCATGCCGGAACGGTCGTTAGGTGCGAGGAGGCGGAGTATGATGGTCTGAACATGTTTTGGTCTGTAGCGTGGCATCGACCTAGACGTCGGATGCGGACTGGAGTGGGAGAAGTTGATAGCCAACCCGTAGACCTCTGGTGAGAATTGGATATAGCACCATTGTGTGCTTCTACACCTCTACTTGACATAGATGATCCTCTTGGAACCACAACCCCTTCTCTTCTGCAACCTGTGCACTTCAAAAACGAGGAAAAACACCCAGAACAAATCAAGTGCGTTCTGCATCATTCATGATCATGGACATGGTCTCGTCTAGTCTCGTCTATCTCGTCTATTCTCCGTGCCGTCGGCTCAGATAGGTAGACATCCTACTCGCCTCGCCCCTCTTTTCATAAGGCCTTGTAGTGATTTAGAGGTGTGTCTGTATCGTAGACGATGCGATGCGCTATAGGGTGTCCAATACCGTTTGCCATTCATGGATGGTAGCAGTGGTGCCTGTCTACCGTCAAGACCATCTCGTATGGTCCCTTGATTCAGTCATGCAGCAACGCCCATCCCGTTCCCTCCCTCAAATGTGAGACGATTCCCAACCCATAACGCCTGTGCTGATCCAATTCATTTCCTTCTCGTCCCTCATCAGCTTGCACTCCCAGGCTGCCTGGCCAGAGGCTTGACGTCGTACTTTGGCATGCGCTCATACGCGTTCGGGCTCGGGCGTCTCTTCTGCTGTGTGCCCTTGCCTCCATGGGCGTGGTTGTGATCACATCCATCGCCGTCAGCGTGGTCGTGCGGTTTCCTGCCTCCCTTGCGTCCGCCCACCGGTCGCGCACCGTCGCGTCCGATATCTGAATCGCTCTCAGAGTCGCTGCTGTCGCTGTCGCTGCTGCTCTCGTCTGAGCTCTCGCCCACCGGTCGGGGTTTGTGGTAGATGCAGCAGACTTTGCTCTTCTTCCGGCCCAGGCCTTCGTTGTCGATGACGTCTGCGGCCCATTGGATCCTGCTCCGTCTGCGTGGTGGTTGAGCGTCCTCTGTGCTTTCTTCTGCTGAGTCCGGGGTATGGGCGCCTCGGAGTCGGAGGACGAGCGGTTCGGGAGATTGCGAGCGGTCTGGCGTGTTTGTGAGGGTTTGTGTTGCCGAGCCCAGGGCCGGTGAGCGATTGTTGCGTTGGCGGATGGCAGGAGAATAGTGTCGTTGTGCTCCCAGGCGGCTAGGTTGAATAGATGGACCGGTCGACATTTTTGTAGTCTTCGATCACGATACGAGTAGCGGTTGATTCAGGACAGTTTTGTAGAGACGAGACAGTGTCAATTATCGAGGGTGTTTGACTCTAGTAGATTTGGATACACGGGAAATGTCTATGCTGACGGCAGTAGTCGGATGTATTAGATGCGTGTGACTCTGGCCGTATCTTTATCTCGTGATTGTCAGCCTGACAAGAGATACTGCTGACCGGACTCTATGTTCAGATGACCGAAATGGATGAGGCAGAACTTCTTCACTAGGATTGCTCGCCTCGATGCAGACCCAGAGAGACCTGTGATTGGGAATGCAGGGTGGGATGGGAACACAGGTTGATTTAACAGGTAAAGTGTCAGGGCGCAGGCACGCAAAATGCCACGCGAGAATCTAGATGGTCGGTGACGCCATGCGTCCGTGGCGTGCCACGACCTCGGGCATCGGAAACAAAGGGCCAATGCAATGCGGTCGATGTCATGCCAACACCATCATTACACGTGCTCAAACCTAATCGTGCAGACGAGACACACGTCTAAGCACACCTGGACTTTGCTATGATTGTGTTCTATCGACTAGTCTACCCATCAGTACGACCTTGCTGTCTGGCTGCAGAGGTCGACTTGTCAGAGGACGATCAAACATTTTCTCCGTCTTTATATGTTGGTGTTGGCTTGGACCTCTTTCTCGATGCTTTCGGAAGACTACATCTATCTCGTAGCCATGACTTTTGAATGCTCAATGGTATCATAACAAAAAAACTTGGTATCTGTCGTGGATATGCAGCCAGAATGAGATGCAGGCCTGATCCAACGTGTTGCACGGACACGAGCCTCGGAAAATGGCACAGGTTCGGAATGCCTTGTCTTCCCTTAGGCTTTGTAGAAGTGCCACCCGTCATCTAACTCGTTGCCTGGCGTGGGTTGATCAAGAGCATAATGCTCCACAGACGCCTCAGTGGGTTGTACATTATCTGTGGTTGACCCCCTGGGATACTGGTCCCGTAACTCCCGGTCTAGTCACAGTTCATCGTCTTGGTCAAGATCGGCCGGCTTGATCAAACCACCAACTTTCATGGCTCGCTCGCGCTCTGCGTCCGCAAGATCTTTCCTCTCTTGTTCACGGTCTTCTGCGAACAAATCTGCATTGTCACCAGCGAATTCCTTCAATGAGATCAAGAAATCTCGCATATGAGTTTTGAATTTGTTGGCGTCTTCGTTGAGCGTGAATAGACCATTGACAAAGTGCTGAATTTGGATCTCCTTGAGATTGGAGAAGGCGCGTTGAAGCAGATCTGCTGTGTACTGCTGGACAAACTGCTTGTTAGATGTGCCCGATGGAGCTTGATCAGGCTGGTACAATGGCTGGGTGATCTTGTTCGCCTCAACTAGCTGGAACATGCGAGAAAGCAACATGCACTGAGACTTGAATCCAGATTTGTGGTCGGAATCGGTGACAACGAAAAAGACATCCTGGAGAATTGGGATGTAGAATTGCTGGAAGAAGATGCCGGACGTTTGTGGATCGATCTCGGACATATTGTTGATGAGTTCCAGACACATGGTGAGACCAGTATTCTCGACTTCCCGGTTGTCATGCTTGCTGGCCCACATACAAGAGTCAATAATGAGCTTGAACTGCCGGCCATCAAGCTTGAGCAGGGCACCAAAGCAGTACAGGTTGATAGCTTGTAGCAGTTTGAAGAACTCAACGCGGAATTCGGGATATTCATGGAAATCTTTGTTGATCATGTCCAGAGTGCATTCGAAAATGCTATCCATGATTGGTGCCACCTTGTCGTCCATCATGTTCTGTGACATGTTAGCATGATATTTACCAAAAGTAGGCAAAGCTCTGACCATGAGCCTAGATCTACGAGGGGTCCAACGTACATGAAGCTTGTGAACGATGGTGGTGGTGACACTGAGCACTTCAGCATCTCTGGCATCAGGAACGTTGCGCTGATAATCAAGCAAGATCGCATCAAGTAGCGGAGGCACCATGCTCTCATTGACCATCTGAAGATCATCCGCCTTCTGGACGTAGATGTCGACAAGCTTAAGGATCTCTTTCTTGATAGTTCTCAGACCACGGACTTTGGGAGTTTTCGTCTGGATGTTACCTAGAGAAATCTTAGTGCCGTTCAGAAGTTCATAAACATGTTTCACTTACCACCACTGGCGACTGCGTCAGAGATAAGTTGGCTCGACGCGCGGTACATGTTGAGCATGTCGTGATAGATACGCCCTATCTGAGAATAAAAGTACGGTCCGATAGATGAACAAGCGGCGACATTTGTCTTCATAATGTTACCAATGACCTTGATGGTGTCTGGGTCTTGGAGAACGGCGGGGTTCGAATTTGCCTGCTGGATGACGTTGTCCCAGGCTGCATTCGGTAACGACATAAGATTCTCAATCAAACGATCCTGAATGCTCTTCTGACCTTGGGCCGAGATCATGTAGCCACAAGCCTCGTAGAAAGTGTGAACTTGTTGTGGAGTGAGATCGCATGTGATCTTGCGCATGCTGCGCACAATCTCGTCGATGAATGGTTCGCTTTCTCCTGCCTGTAGGACCACAAAGTGACGCTTACACTTATTGGCAATCTTGATAAAAGTGTCGCAGGCCATGTCCTGCACACCTTCGTGTGATTCGTGCATAAATTCGAAGAGCTTGTTGACAACCGTCTTGAGGAACTTCCAATGAGCTTTCAAGAATCGAGGATATTGGCCCACGATGTACATGATGTTGCTAGCGACAACAGCTTTGTTGTCTTTACCTCTCTTCATCTCAGTGAGGCCCAGGAGATCCTTAATGACCGTGACCAGGAATCGCTTCTCAGTCTCCTCGTTCATTGCACCAGAGATGGATCCGATTGCCCAACACAATGTGTTGCAGTTGTTCCACGACCACTCGCTTCCGTCGACTTGCTTCTGTAGCTTGTCGTTCATGATGTTCTCCGTATCAACAACATCGAGATGAGTAAGGTAGACCAGGCATTCTCTGGTAGTCTTGTAGAGCTGAATAGTGTCACTCTCTTTCACAAACTCTCTAACGATTTCTCCTTCATCATTCTCGACGATCAAAACTTCTTCCGGTTTCGCCATCTTTTCGACCATGACTTGTCGTAGACTCGACAGGACCTGAGAGTACTTGTGCTTTCGTAGAGGATAGTTTGCTAGAGAACTTGGATGAGGTGCTCCGCCGTTAGCAAGTCCGCTCACTCCCATGCTCACCAATGGATTCAATTCGGTCATTGGCAACTGTTGCATTTCTTCATACAACTCCTGCACCAGCTTGTTCCAATATTCCAGACAAATCTTGAAGATTTCTCGGTCGTCAATCAGGCTTATCTTGATCAGATAGAAGTGGCCATGCAAAAGGTAGTCAGGATTCGGTAATCGCTCAATGGTGTTCAAGTGTGCTGTGAAATAACTGCAAAGGAATATAGCAAGGTTGAGAATGTACTCTTGCTCGCGGGCTCGACTTCTTGAATAAATCTCCTTGAAATCTCCATCCAACGGTAGTGTTCTCGAGATGACATTCAATGTCTCTGTGAACATTTGCACCAACTTGTCATCGTATTGAAACTGCTGTCCCAATTGCAACCCACCAATTTCGGTCAGACATTTCAGTGTGATGTTGCGAAATTCATCGACCTCGAGGAAACGTGTTACCAGAGTGTCGATCAATTTGGTCTCGAAAATGAAACCCAATGGGATCCAGTTGAGAAATCGAAGGAGTGTTTCTAGTGTTGATCTAACGAGAGTAATGGAATTGGCTGTGGTGAGGACTTCATGACAGAGTTGGAAGATCTGAGCGATCTCAGCGCACAATGTAGTTTTGAGATTTTTTGCCTTGGTTGAGGTCAACTGATCAGCAGAGAAATCGAAAACTTCCTCAGACAGTAGTCGCAATATCACCATGTTATTCTCGCACACAGAAAGTCCCGAATGAGAGGCAGCAATAATTTCGCTAGTAAAACCTACACAGCAATTAGTCCAAACCGCGGAGAGACCCAATGTGCGTTCAACTTACTGGGCCACTGAGCAGGCCATTCTTGTTTGAGAATTGAGACCAGTGTCAGGTCAAGCTTGCGAATCAAAGTATTGTTAGCCTTAAGAGATTCCTCCGTGGCCGACAGTTCCAAGATTTGGTTGACGACGAAATTACGGATTCCCAGACATTGATCTCGAGGCAGAATCTTCCAACGAGTCCCAATAACGTCATCAAGAACCTGCAAGCCCAGATACTTTGTCGGCATGTACGAGGCCTCTTGTAGGATGCGATCCACCATCAACCAAGCATCAGGATTCGATTTGAACTCATTGAGCTTTTGCTGTGCCTGTTTCTGTGCCTCGCCCTTTCCCTCTTGAAATGTCTTGACCGTAGTGTCAAGTTCCTGCACGGAGACCGACATCTCGTCGGCAAGCCTGTGTCAAGGTTCAATCGGTGATGAGGATTTGTGAGGTATTTTAGTTCAACAGAAGTTCGATGGTGTGGGTGCGCTCTATGGTGTTCTTGGAAATCTGGTTTCGGAATCTATCGAAACTTGGTTCGTTCTGGAGTGGTGCCTAGATGCAGTACAGTCCGGGGCAGTGCTAATCAGGGCGAATGTGTGAAAGTGATCTGGTCCCAGCCTGATATCAGTGGCGGGGTGATTTGTGATTGCGTTGATCGCTCCGATGCAGGGTCGGTGAAGCGCTCAGAAGCGGCGCATGGACGCGGACGCTCGATCGATTCAACTCGGAGGAGTAGGACAGGATGTTAAGAATGCCGCTGCCAGAATGATATGCGAACGAACGCAAGACGACAGCAGAGTAGGGTGCTGAAGACGTGCAGGCAGGTGAAGGAGTGGCTGGCGGCAATCGGTGTTGGAGATTCTTGACAACGCGCATCAGCATCAGCATCAGCATCAGGCAGGGCACAGGCACACCGGCACCATCAATTTAGCGCGAGGCCGAAACGCCGCGCTCTCGGTGTCGGAACACTCATCCACTTGCTGCATCAAACACCAAGCTCTTGTGTCTTGTTCAGTAGCAGGAGCTATATACTCGACTCAAGAATTGTTCACGGAACAAGAGGGTCACAGGTCATTGCTTGAAACACCAATTCTACATTTGATCTGTCAATACACAAGGTTCCTTGCATCGCTTTCTCTAAGCTGGGAATTCGATTATTCATTCCATCTAGCAATACGTGGTATCATAAGATCCGTGAATATATGTTTGAACAGAATTTTGCTTTCGCTTTGGCACCGGCCTAGTCAGTGCCAACGCCGGTGGTGTGCTCTGAGCTTTCCTTGATGTCCCGCTCCTCACTCTCTTTGCGGTACTTTTGGAATGCAGCCGCCATCTCTTCCTTGGAAGAAAACCCATGTTTCTCTGTGATCAGCTCCTTCAACCACTTGTTCTCCAGTTCTAGTTGGGTAAGCTTGGTCTCTAATTTGGCGTTCTTGTCCTGCACCTCCTTCACCGTCTTCTCCAACGCCTGTTCCCTTTGCTTCTTCTTCACTCTGAACCGGGCACTAGCAGCCGTGTTCCGTCGTCGCTTGTCTTCTTCAGCGGCAAGTCGAGATCTCTCCTCTGGTGACAGGACCGGCGATGAAGCATCAGCCTTCTTTCGCTGCGTTACCTGGTTGGCATTTTGTGTAGTTTGTGCTTGAGGGAAATTGGCTACCGGTGCCGGCTGTATCGGTGTGTTGTAGTTGGAATAGACTGGTGATTGTATTTGGCTATGACTCATGCCCTGTGATGATGGCGGATTGGGCATAAATTCGTCATATATGTTATTCTTCGGATCCGAAGGCAGATCGAAGTTCAGACTCGGATCATCTATTTGAGTAAAATCGGTATTGGTGAACATGGACAAATCGTTACCGAAATCAACGAGCTCATCGGCGAATTGGGCTGGATCGTACGGAGGTGAGACAGTGTTCAAGTTGTTGAGATATTCCGAGAAATTTGGCCCTGTGCGGCCTTGATAGCCTGACATCTTCGTCGCCCACGACTCCAGCAGTGCAGACAATCACCGCCGCAGAGCCTACGTGTGGTACTTGTATGGCGAGTGGACTTGTTTTGGTGAAGGGAGGGGGTTCCGGCAGTTAAGGTTGGTGGATATGGTGAACACGTTGGGTGCTTGGTAATCGTGTAAAGCCCCGCAACCTCAGCAGTAAACGCCCTGTTACGCTTGGGAGCGGTATCCGGGAAGCCTCGAAGTTAAGTCGATCAACGTCGCATGCATGAGCGACGACGTTCTCTCGAATGGTACACTTGAATCCGGCGGTCGACGTCCTCCTGGTGGACAAAGACAGATATGTCGTGAGCAATGGTACTGGAAGAGAAGCGGAGGCGTTTGGAACTACAAGTGGCGCGATCGACCAACGGCCAAGGAAAAATTCAGCTGTGTCTTCGTTGGAATTGCCGAAGGGCAACACGTGGGCACCAAGCTTTCCGATGCTCGTCCGGCGAACGACTGAGGAAATTACTTCCTTGCTGGTGGTATGATTGCGGGCACTGTGCGATGACAGTCGTGTACAGTGAATACTTGAGCAGAGGGAGACTACGTGTGCATTGAGGGTGAGAAGAAGCAAAGACCAGTACCGAGTGTGGTGGTTGGCAGGCCCGAGTTTGGGGTTGTTTAGTGATCTCATGATTGATCAGCATAATCGTTATCTCGAGCCTGTCTGCCTGCCACTGCGACGCTGCTGCGCTGGTGATGACGCCCGCCTGTCTGACATGCCTAGAATGGGCCTTCCTCGGCTCACTCTACCCCACAGCTACAGGCTTCTCGAGGCTGTCATTGACTTTCGCAATCGTGAGTGACAGCAGAAGTCTCAAGTACTCCAATTCAGCGGCACTTCAATGGAAAACGTACGGCGTTCTCCCTGGTTTCCCATACGCTCGGAAGTACGATCTTCCTGCGCCATGCAAGGCACCGTCGGATGAATCTGCATCGCATGTTCTGCTGCGTCGGAACAACTGGCAGCCGCATCAGCCGACAAACGCATTGCTCCTTACCATCATCTGAATAAGCTGTCGCAGAAGCGCTGCATTCCCACTGGTCCGGAGGGCGCATTGCTATTCATGATGCGCTCGCTTTCGAGACAATCGGCAGCTGTGTGTTCTCGGAAACTCTCAAGATTAGGAATCTCGTGTCGATCGCGCCTGTCAGCTTCGACCATGCTTGTCGCACCCACTTGGGACCTGCTCATCTTTGGAAAGGAGCAAGAACAAGTGATTCCTATTGTCGTTCCCACTTCCACAGCACCGGCACAAACTTCTGACGTTACAATTTGTCCAAAATGACCAGATTTGCCAGAGGACCAGCTGCTGTCCACGACGACTCGAGTGCTGTCGTCCACCGTCCGTGCATTAGGGTACAAAGGTTCTTCTAGAATATGTACTAACACATGTCCATGCTTTCCACTGCTGAGAAGTGACGATCATGCATGACGTAGAAGTAATGGCCCAGTGTGTGGTCAACAACTTCGAGCGCTTCTGCTCGGCTCCTTGCTGAATCCGAAACGATCCTAGCACCGTTCACTTGCTGAAGCTTTCACACGCTGTGCTTGTGGTTCCCCAGACAGTAGAGTTACTTCGATTAATGTATCATTCTTATGACTCCATCGGAACGCGAATCTGGCCCAGACACTAGTTCTAATTGTAGTTTGTCTGCTCACAAGCATATCTTAGCTAACATAAGCGTGATGTAGGAAGGTATGTTCGTTGGGTTAGGGATCAAACATCCATCCAGGCACTCCTACCTGAGCAACTTTACAGTCTCGTATGCAGGCTTGTGGTTGCCATGGAGGACGCTTATCATCGAAACCATCATGGTCGGATCATGCCGATATCTTCTGGGCTAGAGGCAAACCTGTTGTGCGCTCAAAGAGGACAATATGCAAAATACGTGTTGACATTTAGAAACAACAGAAGCAATGCAGAATCAACAGATCGTTGTAGGTGTGGCGTAAAGTGGCGCATGCGAAGGCGGACTGTGTCGAGCCACAGCGTCGATCCTCAGAAACTCACTATTCCAAACTCGGAAACACAACAAACTATCTAAATCGCATGCTAGACATTCATGAGTAATGCGCAGTCTGCTCGGTCGTTCACTGCACGTAAGATCAGCTTCGTCAACCATGGCTCCTGTGGTCGCCAGATCGCTTTCGAAACTCTCCCGTGATTCCCTTGTCGGCCTGTGTCTGAAGTGGTCACAATCCGAGAACTCAATCCCATACCTGTCGTCGAACCGTAACCTTGTCGAATCCGATGAAGAAGATTACCTGCATGAGCCTGCAGAAGACACTCAAGGCCTCAAGAAATTGTATGAAGATCTGAGATCGCAGCAAGATAAAAAGGATACCATATCAAAGAGAGAGATCATCGATCGCATAGTGGACGGTGACTGGCGCCGTGGCCTTTCGTTACAGCAGCTGGCCGACATCGACCTCGCCAACCTCGAACACAACGATACAGCATTACGATGGACCGCGTTGAAGCTGATTACTTTCCAGACACAAGACTCATCTGCATGCTCACACCCTGCGAAGAAACGCAAAATCTCTCACAACGCACTGCAACAACCACACTATCCTTCGATCTCGCCCGCCAATTTCGTCGCAAACCTCAAATCACACATTAGCCCCCTAGTCAAAGCGCATTACACCCTGCACCGATTGACGGGTGTGTCGAATCTTGTTGTCATACGGTTGTGCATCGTCCCAACTACACCATTCGCTCCTTTGAGCTCAAACATTCCACGAAACGTCAGGCAAGCCACAGATCCTGGTCGAGTGTTGTATATTGCACTACCTGATTCTTGTCCATATGTCTATGTCTCGCTCACAGGCAGTACTGGAGCAGGTGTGACCGCGAAATCCAAAGACAGTAACACCGCCTCCAAAGCCAAGATAGATATTGCGGCAACGAAGCGTATTGTCCTAGAAGCAGTTCCCAAAGCACTGTCGAAGCCGCAAGAGAGATGGAGTTTGGAAAGCACCAAATTGACATGTCGTAGTCTCAGAGCTATTGGTCTACTGAGAGGGAACGCTCGACCCGGTACGGCAGGGGGATCATATTCGAAGTTTAGTGAGGAATATGAATGGCGCCCGAACGTCCCAGTGAAAGATTCGACCCAGGTGAGGATGGCGAGCCAGACCGAAGCGGAGGTCACCCCCCTAACTATCTCTCAATCATCCAAAACCTCAGCATCGGCCCAGGAAGAACCCGCCTCAACTCACTCGACCGTCGTACACACCCGCTTCGGCTCAATGAGCTCATCCGCCCACGCCAAACTCGACCGCTTCCACCTGACCCTCAACAACATCCTCTCCGAGCCGGCAACTTCCATATCTCACCCACAACCTCCGAAACCGAAACAGAAACGCAAACGCCGCAGCCTCGAAGACATCGAAGCGGGTCGCGACGCTCCTGTCGATGTTCCCGAGAAGACTTCCAGTACGGAAGGACCGGCGCAGATCACACTCACGTTCTCGGGGCTGGATGTGTTCCGCGGGCTGAAGGAGCTGGCGTTGATCGATGGAGGAAAGCACGTCGATTTGGATCGATTGCCGAGTTGGATGACAGGGGAGAAGGGCGTTAGTGGGTTGACCGTCTGATTCGAGTTCTCGATATTTGGCTCGGAGTATTTTGGGATTCGGCGAGGCAAGTTGATATGCTGGGAACGGCCTGTTTGTGAGCGACTATGACTTTATGACGTTACGAAGGATGACATGGGTTTTGTGCAGGACTCGGCCAGGTTGTTGGGTCGAGCTTAGGCTAGCAGTTACAGTCTGATGCTCAAGTGTCGGAACTAGATGTACAAACCTCGTCGTGTCACACATAACAGAACATTGATAGTACAAACCCCTTCAAACCAATCCATTTACCCACAATTCAAACACGACGGACCTTCGAGCAGGATATTCATCCAAGCTCGACCTGACACCTCAGAACGAGACATTCCCAGTCACCATTCAACACTTCTCCTTCCGTTCATGAAGAAGTAGAACCCATTCACTGCATACACATGCCACTCACGCGGCAGGAGGGAAATGATCAGCCTCGAGCGCAGAGTAAATGACAAATCCACAGACTGAGGACTCCCAGCCTAAAGCAAGCCGAGCTTCCATCACGCCCAGATCCAGTGTGACCCAGAGACAGGACGTGTGAACTGAAACGCTAAGTCCTGAACACAGCACCATCTCAGCGTGTATGCTCAAGCTCATCCCACGCGCGAACATCACATTCATCCCACGAAGCCTGGCGGTGTCATCCCACACCCATCACGTCCATCCCTTCCGCACCCCGACGACAATCTCACTAGATGGTGATGTGCATGAACCCACCTACCCACGTGGGCAGGAAGGCCGGATGGCCAAAAGGAAGTAGCGAGCAGGGATGTTGTTGCGTGCTCTGTGCGTCTCCGGAAGATTTGACCATTACGTGCGTATGTACCCTTTGGGTCGGTTCGCATTCGGCCCCTTTGGGAAAGTAGATGCTTCGAGATGGGTTTGGAGTGGTCCAGAACGTCAGAATCGTGGGATGAGATGTCGTGCTATGGGGCTCAGCGTGGGAGAAGGAAGTCGCACAATTCCCAGCCGGTATTCAACAACTGGGGTGATGGGGCGTGTTAGAAACCATGACAGTTGACATTCCGGAAATAGACGAAGAACATACAGAAGAGCTAGGCGAGATGTCCCGTCTAGCGTGGGTTTTGTCGAACCCAACCTCTTTTTCTCCTTTGAGTGAAACGGTCAGCGGTACCTGCAGCGAAAGTGCAAACCCATGGGGGCGACGGAGTGGTCTATCCGACTGTATCAGGGCCGAAGTGCAAAGTCGTCGACGAACGATCTAATTCAGTGGTTAAGAGTGCTTGGAGGATTGCATGCCTCCATGGAGCTATAGAAGTGGGATGTGTTCATTGAGACAAGGCGGTGAACCGCATCAGTGCGTTGGGGGATTGCCCAGGACATTAACTTTTGCTGTTTCTAATCCGTCGTACTCACCTGTGCCGTGTGTACGACTTAGCAAGATTTTTCTGAACGTTTTCGGTGCTGTGTTCGATGCGATTAGTCGAAAACGGAAGATTCTCCGCACAGTCGAGTGGACCGGGGAATGCGTGTTGCTGCGATCAACGTTCGATGGAGGGTTGATCATCGTCAAAGGGTCGATAGGCATCAAGAGAGGGAGCATTAGCGTCCACAGTCTGAGTATAGCTAGTCATGGTCATGGCCAACATCAAGCAGTTCGGGACACCAGGGTAGATGCGAACCGCAACACGTGGGTGATTCGGAAGCACGGATGCGAATTCAGGATCGATCATCCGTACCGTATCTGCTTTCAGGGAACAATCTCAGATCAGATATGGCTTATCGAGTACCTGTGAGAAACAATTGTGACACAACGTCGAGAGCTTGTTCGGAGAATGAGCTCGTTTGGTTTGACAAAATCCACGTGTGCCGAATGGGGGTCAAGTATCGACCGCGTAAGTGACAAAAGTTACACATAGGCATTATTGGCTCCTCTCAACATTCAAGCTGTTATGAGAGCGTAAGATACGCTATGAGAAGTTGTACGAAGGTACCAGAATGATGTGGGAGAAGGATCAAACACTTTGAGGGACGTATGGATCCCATTTGTCGTGGGATGTTCCGAGGTTGTTTTCGCTTCGGTTGAGAAGAGTGATAGTGTAGAGTGAGACTAACCGATTGTGAAACGCTTGGTTCTCCATTGATGAACTCGAGATAGCTGGATTGCTGGAATTGGAATTCGCGACTTGCTCCATTGGTGCGGACGAGCTGAGCCGCAGGAAAGCTTGAGTTGGTAAGACATCCCTCTCAGATAAGATCGTCCAAGTCAATTGTGTTTTCGCATAGCTGACACGACGTGTATGGTGTTAACAACTCAATTGAACGCGTAAGACGACATCATGTTCGCACCGATCTCTGCGAATGGGGAAAACCAGAAAGGGAAATCATACGGCCCAACCCCAATGAAGCAGAACAGAACAATCAAACAAGTACCTCTCGGCTCAACCGTTTCGGAAAGGAGCATCCGAAAATGTTTCAGATCGACACGAGGTATCAAGCAGGGGGTGGCCTGACGCAAGATCTGCTGCCGCTGCAGCGTTTGCCAAATGGAGTTCGGAGAACACGTCGAAAAGAGAAGACAACGACGTTTTCATGAAGATGCTTGGATGTTTCCCACCTCGGGGCTAGTGGTTGTCTTTGTCTAGGTTTCCGGGGGCTAATTAGGCGACACTTAGGGGCGGAAAGGACGTCCGTTCAGGTACATTGTCCGAGGGTCCAAACACGACTCGGCCAATGGAGATCGGGCTACTACTACATCAGGTGAACCTCAACAAGAGGTAAACTGATGAATCTCTCTGTCGTACGGTGGTCGAAAGCTAAGCAGGTGCCGTATGGAGAAAGTGTACGTTCGGTGAGTTCAACCACAACCCATATTTCCGCTGAGCATGATAGACAGACACCAACATAGGCACCAATCCACATCGTCGCCTGCCGGAAGTCCCGGATGACGGAAGGGGAAACAGCAGGAACTCAAAGTCCGTGCAACCACCGACGAGCTGCCTTCTTTGTGTTTGAACAGGAAACAATCGCCGTCACAAAGTCCTTTTGTGTTCATGTCTGTCATCGAGATCGAGTCGACAACAACAAGAGCGCGATCTCAACGGTCGAAGATCTGTAGGCTAGCTGAAACATACAAATGCTTGTTGCAACATCCTTTGGGGTCCGTTCCGGAAGCTCGTCGGGGATAGCGGCATCCGAATGACACCTCTGGCTATGGATAGAGTCTTTCCAATCCCATGTCTCGTGGGGATACACCGACCTTCATGTCGACAACATACCGGGCAATGGCTGAGAGCCCAGCCGCGAGACTTCGTGGCTGGCCTACTTGTACGAACGATCTCTTTCAAGTAGTACAAGATCCCCACACTGTTTGGGGCTATAGTCGTCGCTTTGCGAATGCAGCCGGATTATTTTGCAACGATACACAGCTTGGTCATCTTGACATTCGAGCTTTAGCCCATTACTCCTTCGGTCCTTATTGCCGTGGGGCTTAGGGGAATGCGGCGGCCGGGACTGACTGTATCGCTATATTCCGCTCAAGGGAGAAGAGCGACCTGACCCAGACGAACATTGCCTGCAGCGTTGGTTCTCCGAGAAGGGATGAGGCAAACCAGAGAGTGGACAGAGCAGTCGATCACAGGAGAAGGAATCGATCGGATATTTCCGAATCACGCAGTGCAGCACAACGACCGATGCTTAATTCGAGGGTGGAAAGGTCGCGTCTGTACACTGCCCGATGATATTCGGGATAGAGCGCTCTCGAAGCTGCAATGCGCTCAGCTTCTCACACAGAGCTTGAAGCCTGACCTCGACTCAGCCGAAATGTACAGTACTTCTGCAGCATGAGCCTTTTCCACACTGGTTACGTGATGGTGTGGTAAAGCAAAATATGTCCGTGGTGTGAATTCATCCAAGGTGCTGTCCGATCGCCTACACAGTATCGCTGGCATGATCTTGGTGTCAGATATCATCGCTAGTCAAGCCAAGCACGTTCTCTCTCGTACTGTCTATACCAAAATTATCCGAGACTGGATTTCACGGTCGAATCTCCACACTTGCTTTGCTACTCCGTCAGCAGTTGGCTTACAGTTCAGTGCTCCGATTCCAACCCGACGATAAGTCTGTGGGCTGACACTCTCCAGGACGAGGAATACTTCACCTGCAAGTTCGTATTCTCCTGCGACACTTCTCCGAACGAGTAAACACATCCAATTCTGTGGTGGCCGGTGTCCCTCTGTATCCCACTGGACTACACATCTCCACGGCAAAGGATTGTTGGCGATATCCACTTCCTCATTGTCAACATTAAAATATGGTGGATTACACCCTGGCACTTCGGTCGCTTCAGCGAGGTGGATTTCCTGCAGTGCTCCGTCAATCACTAATGAACTGGTCTGTACTTTTGACAGGTACGGCGTTCCTTCCCACGATAGCCTGAAATTGGCAATATCGATGCATGGTTCTGTTTGTCCAATTTTATGAGGCCAAAATGTAAAGGATACAGATTGGGCACAGGAGAACGGCGACCATGACGGTAAGTTCTGGCCGACTAGAAGGTCGGGCGAACGATCCGATCGAGTTGCAATTCTCATCCAGGTGAGGTCTTCAGGAAGAGTACTCTTCCACAAGCCTAGAGCTGATATATCTTGTGTCATGCGTTGATAGTAATTGATAAGACCGAGTATGGCCGGAAGCCTGTCTTCTTGAAATGTAAGTCTTCGCCTCAGATAGTTTTCCACCCACGTCCACCAGATGTGCTTTCGCCGCTCGGTTTGACTAGCTACGAGTGATAGACTATGTTCGTAATCTGGATAGCCATATGTGTAGGGAATTCCAGATTCCCATAGTGTGCCAGATCCACACCTCCACTTCAGCTCAGAATTTGTGACACTGATGGCGCGAGGAGAGAGCACACTTTCTTGTAAGGTCCAGCATCGGCCATCTAGCGCGGAATGGACATCCGACCCCGGTACTAGATGGATGATAATCTCCTTCTGGTTCTTGGAATCTGTTGCTCTCAAGAAAGCGCGTGCCCCACTTGTTCTTGTAGAAACAGATGCAACACGCTGGACGAACACATCACCAGAAGGAGCTTCGGAATCGATTGAGGAAATCGTGAGCGTACTTCCATGGTAAATATTGTCCATCTTGGACACTTCGGTAGTCCGGTCATCGTGGTCGTCTCCAACAACACATAATGCGTCAATCCACAGATATCGTAATCCAAGACTTTTTGTGATGATGGCTGCATCTAAGAATGATTTTGGCAGCTCATCGCGGGGAATTTCTTCATGGTAGGCGTATACAGATTCTTTTGTCGTCTTCAAGGACGATATGTTACCACAACAGTAGCTCAAAGTCGTGTATTTGGGCGCGTCCGGTCCCAAGCTCTCAGCGTACACCAACCTGAGACTCGTGATGTCGTCCGTAGTATCGCTCACCTCAAGCTCGATGAGCCTCTTTGGTAAGTGACATTGCCATTTTGGTCTACATTCGGGATGGCTATCTTGGCAAGCGTGCAGCCATTTTCGTGCCCGCTCCAGTTTTGCTTCAAAGTTTGAGGGAAAGGTAGACCATACTTCCGACATCAAAGGCAGTGCTGCGCCAGCATATATGAGCGATGTCCATCACTGCTTTGATAGGACGATCCTTACCTGAGCGTTCGCACACACCAATCTGGAACTTCCAGACGTACGTGAATTTGTTCGGGAACGCGATTCGGGCCTCTACACACTTGTAAATGATTTTTGACTCCGAGTGTTTATCTCCACTGCTCAGAATCAGAGACAGCGGGCATTGCTCGGCGACTGACGCTTTTATTTGTGCGAACCGGCGCGAGGCATCCTTTGCTTGTTCATCGAAGCAACCCAACAGGATGTTGCAAATTGCGCACTCGATGCTTGACAGGCGGAGTTCTTTTAGTGTTGAACAATGTCTGAGTTGGTTCGCGTTACTGTGGTCGGTGGTCAACTCGATACAGTAGGAGCATATAGTCACCCGTTCAGGCTCCATCGTCCACTTCACAGAGGAAGTCTTCAAGGCTGTCGGCTATATCGACCTTTTTTATACGGAATAGGATACTGCTTGTCTCTGCTTACCGTAATTTAAAGCATCTGAGCCCTTCAATGTATAGAAGGTGACAGTCGACAGTCCACGTGGGGGTCCGATCAAAATTCATATGAATCGCGAATCACTTATCTGCATGATCCGACCAAGACGCGGTAGGCGACAGGTATTCCTTGGGTGGCCTGGAAGAAAGTCTCCAGCAGCGGAAACACTTTCTTCCCACTACCACAGCGAACGCAGGGTTCACAGGAGGCTGAAGAGACTCATCTGACAGAGACGGCATGCGATGATGGGAGAAGGTGGAGGACAAGCGTTCTGTTCTGCTAAGGTGGACGATGCATGCCGAGCTGTTACTAGCTGTGTGCGGTCCATCATCGATCCAAGGGACAACCTCAGCTGCTTGTGGTTGGCTCAATATGCATCGTGACCTTGCGCAGCGGCCGGTACCATTATTCCTCCAATGCCTTTGACGAATTAGAAGGAAATGGTCGTCTCGAGTGAGTCATGCAGGGTTGTAGCGCTGCATGAGAAGAGATTGATTGATTAATTGATTGATTATCTTATAGACCATTTCGGCGCCTTACGCGGGGGCTACGCTAGTAGGAAACTTAGTAGGGTATATCTAGGCCTTATTCTACTTTAACTCTCTAATTTATAACGCTAGTACTAAACCGCTAATATTTTAATATTTATTTAATAGTCCCTCCCTTCTAGATATTAAATCTTTATTTTTATATTTTTTTTCGAGCCTTTTATTTTTAAATCTCTTTAACTTTAAATTTATAATCTTTAAAATTTATCTTTATTAAAAGCTTAATTATTATATTTTAAAAGGCTTATCTTTTAGAGATTAAAATAATTTTATATTTTAAATATTAAACTTTAAGCTCTAAAATTATAAAATTTAAAACTTAAATCTTAAAACTCTAAACTTTAAACTTTAAACTTTAAACTCTTTAAACTTTAAACTCTTATTTTAATATAAAATTTTAACTTTAATATATTTTTATTATATTTTAATTAAATTAATATTAAATAATAATTTATTAATTAATTAATTAATTAATTATTAATTAGTTAGCTTATTAATAATAAAAATATTAAAAAAAATAAATAATAAATTTATATTATTATTTTTTAATTAATTAGCCTTTTATATTAAATTAATTTATTAAAATAATAATTTTATATAAATATTTAATTTATATTATATAAATCGGGTCCTATTAAATATATATTTTTAAAATTAAATATATTTTAGCTAGATTATATTTAATATAAGATTAGTAATATTATAAAAAGAATATATATATTAAATATAATTAAGTAGAACTAAATAGAGCTATAATATATTTTAATATTAATTTATTTTAATATAATATTAATATTAGCGTCTATATTAATATTAATATTATTAATATATCTAACTTTATTATTAATAGCGTTTTTAATATTAAATAAATAAGTCTCTTTAATCTAAATATAGCTTTAAGGATTATTTTAAGGATTATTAATTCTTTTTAATATCTAGAAGCGATATATATAAATTTAAATTTATATCCGAAGCTATATCTAAAGTTATAATTTATATCTTTTTTTAATTTATTATATCTTAAAAGACTAATCTTTTAAAATAAAATAATATTTATTATTATTATATTAGGCTATCCTTTAAAGTATATTTAGTTTAAAATTAATATTCTTTTAAATTATTCTTTTATTCTATTAATAATCTCTATTAATAATAATATTAATATAATTTTATTATTTAATAAAATCTACTCGATATTAGTAGTTAAACGGGTATATATTAATATATATAAATATATCTACTAGTAGATAATAGTAAGTAATAATAAATAATAATAAATATATACTTAATAAAGATAAATTATAATTTAATAATAATTTATATTTAACTAAAAAATAGCGCTAGATTAATAATTAAAGTTAATATTTTAATATTTTTAAAGCCTAGAATATATTTTTAATAATATAAATCTTATTAACTTAGTTTATCTCTTATTAAGATTTAATTAAATAATAATTATATTTATTTATATTAAAGATAATATTATTTTATTAAAGAAGAGATATTTTATTTAAATAATAAATAAGCTTAAATAAAATTAAATAATAATAAGATTTAAAGATTTATTAATTATAAACTTTAATACTATAAATTATAAGTTATAAATAATAATAAGTAAATTTTATTTTTATTAAAGAATATAATTAAAGGTTTTTTTAATAATATTTTAGTTATTATTAACGTTAATATTAATTATATTTTATTATTACTATAATCTTCTTTTATATTAAATTTATAATTATATCCTTTTTATTTTCATCTTTATTCTTATATTAACTTTTAAGCTTCTCGCTCTTATTTTTTTTCTCGTTTTTATCTATTTACTAAATATAAATAATATTAATTTAAGTCTATATATTTTTATTAAGGGGAGTATATAAACTATAAGTTATAAACTTTTATTAAGAAATTTATTTATTTATTTTTAAATAGCTCTTTATAATATTTTAATAATTATTATATATTATATAATAAAAGAAATTATAACTTTTAGTTATAATAATCTAAATAAAAAAGAAATTAAATTTTAAATTATTTTAGATTTATAGATTTAAGCTTATAAATTAAAAATTATTAATATTTATTCTTTTTTTATTTAAGTTTACGCCTTCTAATTTAAAATATATTCGTTTATTTAATTATTTAAATTAGTATAGAACTTTAAATTAAAATAAAAATATTATAATATTATAAATAGATTAAGAAGAGAATAATAAGACTTTTAAATTATTTATATATTTTATTTTATAAAATTAAAAATATTTATCTTTTTTATCTTTTAAGATTAAATAAGCGAAAAAAATATATTAAATAATTTATTAAATAGTTTAATATAAAGAATATTTTAAAAATTTAATAATATTTTTTTAATATAAAATATTAATAAAATTTACGTAATTAATATAGAGCTACGTAATAATAAATATTTTTTAAATTTTTTTATTTTAATATTTATTAAGGATTTTTTTTATAATATTAAAGAGATACTAGCTTTAAATATAAATATTATTAAAAATCTCTTTTTAATAAGTTTATTAAATAATTTTTATTTATTATTAAATTATTTAAAAGAAGATTAACGCTAAAGATTTAAATTATAATAATAAAAATAAGAGCGAGAAAAATTTAAATTAAAATAATAATTATTAATTTATTAATTCTTTAATTTTTTAATTAATAATCTCGTTCTTTTAAATCTTTATATATTTTAAAATTTATTTAATAATTATTTCTCTTTATATATTATTCTATTTCTAAAGTTAAAATATCTCCTTATTAATAAAATTAACGATATATATTCTTAATTAATTTTAAGAGATATAAATTATTTAAATAATACTTTAATTATTTATATAAAGATATATAAGCTAGTTTTTATCGTCTTTTTTATTTTTTTAAATAATTTATATCTTTATTAGGATTTTCTAAAGCTTTTTAAAATAAATATTATATTTTATTAGAGACTTAAGATATATTTAAAACGTTTATTATTTATTAAAACTTTAAATTATTAAATTAATTTATTTATAATAACTAGATCCGTTTATATAAATTATATAAATATTAATAATTATTTTATCTTTAAAATATTCTATTAAAGCTTCCTTCTTTATTTATTAAATTATAATCTTAAAGGCGCGCTATTATAAAGAATAAATAAAAAGAAATTTATATTTTAAATAATTAAGCTTCTTATTATAATTTTCTTTAAAGATATCTTTAATTTATTTTAAAAAAGATATATAGTCGTTATTATTAATAATTAAATTAGATTTATTTTTTTAATATTTAATTTTCTTAATAAATATAAATTAAGAATAAATTTAAATATAAATAAATAAAATATTTAAGATTTTTTTTAAGTAGATCTTTATTAATAATAAATATACTTCGGTATTTAAGGCTTTATAAAGGGTTAATTTTTAAATATTAATAATAATCTAGATCGCTTTAGCTTAGATTTAAATTATTATTTTATAAATTTATATTATTCGGGCTTTTTTATCTTTAGTATATTATAAGAGGTATGGGAGGTCTTCTAGTCCTGCTGGTACTTAGAGCATCAAGTGTAGTGATAATGGTAATTAGCCGAGATACGTATATTCGTTTACTAGTCGCTATATTAATAATACTCTAAATATCTAGAGCGTTATATATAAAAGGAGCGTAAATAAAGATATAAATAAAGGGTCTTTAATATATATTTATTATTCTATATATTACTACTCTAAGTCTAAGTCTATCTATATAGCTATTTAAGTGGTGGTAGCTTAGGGGCTTAAGTATACTAGTACTTACTCCACCACAATATAGCTAATATTAAATAAAGATAATAAATAAGATTTAAAGTAGAATAATAATTTAATAAATATTTTTAATATTTATTAATATAATCTTTTATATTAACTATTTAAAAATATTTAGAATTAAAATATATTTATTAAATTTAATTTATACTTTCTTAAAATATATTTTAAATTATAATTTAAAGTTAATTATAACCTCTAGATATTAAGCCTTTTTAAAATATTAAATAATAATATTTTTAAATATAATTAGGGCGTCTCTAGACTTTAAATAATATTAATATTATTTATTAATTTATTAAAGAGATTTAAAATATATAAAAATATATTTAAATAACTTAAATTTAGCGTTATAAATCTTAATTTATTTCTTTATATTCTTATAAATCTTTTAAAGTTTAATATTATTAATAACTAAATTATTATTAATAATTAAAAAAATTATATTATTAATTTATTTAAATATATAAACCCTCTTTTTTAGATTAAAATATTATTTAAATAAATTAGCGTTATAAATAAGCTATAATATCGGGAATAAAAATAACTTTTAAAAAATATTAATATTTATAAACTATATCTTAATATTATACTTAAAAAGCTTTAAGATTATCTCTTAATTTATTAAAAAACTCTTTATTTAATTTATAAGTTCCCTTTTAAATTATCGCTTATAAAGATTATAAATAAATTAATTATAATTAATATTATTAAAGACTTTTATTATATTAAGAAAAAAAATATTAATAATTTTTTTATTTTATTAAATCTAGAATATATATTTTATTAAGATATAAATAATAAACTTATAAAATATCTCTTTATAAATATTTAAATATATTTAAAAAAGTAGATTTTTATATTTTATTTAATAAGCGATATATTTAATAATAATTAACTTTATAATCTTATTTAAAATATTAAGTAAGACTATTAAATAATAAAATTTAATATTATTATAGTTTTTTTTTACTAGACTTTTTAAATAAGATAATAATATTTTATTTAAAGATTTAAGAATAATATCTTAATATAAGATTATTATTATATAAATATTATAAATATAAAAGTAAAATCTTATAATAAATATTAAGAATCTTATTTAAGATAATATTAAACCTAAAGATTTTATTTAAAGATATTTTCTTAATAATTTATTAAATCTTAATATTAATAATCTTTAATTATAACTAGTCCGTTAAATAAAGATTTAAAAATATATAATTATTATTCTAAAAGAGTAATAATAATATTTTTTTTTAATTAATAACGAATATTAAAGAAAAGAACTTCTTTTATAATATATTAATTTTCTCTATAATTATTATAATATAAATATTATCGCTTTTAACGAGTTATAATATATATATTTAAAAAAAGATAGCTCTATTCTTAATTTATTTAATTTATTATTACGTCTTCTTAATATCCCTTAAAGCGGTAATTATATTATTATAAAAGGTATAAGAGGTCTTCTAGTCCTACTAGCACTTAGAGTATTAAGTATAGTAATAATAGTAATTAGCTAAGATATATATATTCGTTTATTAGTCGCTATATTAATAA